>JABFQA010000965.1:0-15829 GCA_022817065.1 Probaryconus sp. ZL-2020 | reverse complement strand
TAGAAAAATTTTTTTCTTTTTTTTTTTTTTAAATATGTCATATATACCAAAATTTTTGACATTGTGTTAAAAAAATGTCGCTAAATTGACGGTTTTACAACATTTAAAAAACGAGATTCTGCAATTTTGATCAAATAATACTAGATTCCTCGTTTTAGCAACAGTTTTCAATAGATTCGACATTGCGTTCAAAAGTTTCGCCAGATTCACGGTTTTTCACCATTTTGAAACTAGATTCTGCAATATTTAACAAATTATACTAGATTCCTGGTTTTTGCAAAAGTTTACAATAAATTCGACATTTTGTTAAAAAATGTCGCTAAATTCACGGTTTTTCACCATTTTTAAACTAGATTATGTAATTTTTAACAAATTATACCAGATTCCTCGTTTTTGCAACAGTTTGCAATAGATACGACATTGTGTTCAAAAATTTGTCTAGATTCACGGTTTTTCATCATTTTTTAACCAGATTCTTGAATTTTGCATAATAGTCGACATTGCGTTCAAAAATGTCGCTAAATTCACGGTTTTTCACCATTTTCAAACTAGATTCTGCAATATTTAACAAATTATACTAGATTCCTGGTTTTTGCAAAAGTTTACAATAAATTCGACATTGTGTTCAAAAATGTCGCTAAATTCACGGTTTTTCACTATTTTCAAACTAGATTCTTGAATTTTTAACAAACTGTACTAGATTCCTCGTTTTTGCAACAGTTTGCAATAAATTCGACATTGTGTTCAAAAATTTGTCTAGATTCACGGTTTTTCACCATTTTTTAACTAGATTCTTGATTTTTTCAATAGAGTCGACATTGCGTTCAAAAATGTCGCTAAATTCACGGTTTTTCACCATTTTTTAAATAGATTCTTGATTTTTTCAACAGAGTCGACTTTGCGTTCAAAAATGTCTCTAAATTCATGGTTTTTTACCTTTTTCAAACTAGATTTCGTAATTTTCAACAAATTATACTAGATTCCTGGTTTTTGCAAAAGTTTACACAATGGATTCGACATTGTGTTAAAAAATGTCGCTAAAGTCACGGTTTTTCACCATTTTCAAACTAGATTCTGTAATTTTGATGAAATATCACCAGATTTTTCGTTTTTTCACCATTTCTTACTAGATTCAGCATTGTTTTCAAGAATTTCACTAGATTTAGCGTATTTCACCAGATTCAGCACATTTATCAAGAATGTCGCTAGATATACCTTTTTTCCACTAGATTCAGCACCGTTTTCATTAAAGTTACTATATTTCTTGTTTTTCACTAGATTCAGTACCGTTTCCACGAATGTCACACTAGATTTATCGGTTTTGCAGGTTTTCAACTAGATTTTGCTAGTTTTACCTTTTTTTTTATTTTTCCTAGTTTTAGCGATATTTTTAGTGCTTCTAGTCTAAGAGAATTTTCTAGTTCACTTAGTGTTAGTGATTTTGCACTTATTGCACTTAGTGCTCACGTGACTGTTAGTTTTGTTGAAAGAGGCTTTGGAACCGGGAAACCATATAAATTTAGCACGGATTGCTTTAGAAAACACATTATTCTGATTTTTTAGACCGGTCCGAGCAAAATTCTTCTGGCCGATTTTACTTCGTTGCAGATTTAAAATTTTTGAAAATTTCAAACGATAACGAAGCAGCAGATTCGCAACGTAACATGAATATAAGCACGGATCTCCATACAGAGGACTTCCCCAGAGGGTAATCCGTGCTTAAATTGTTGACAAGTTGATTAACGTGAACTTCGTTGTAATGCAAAGATATTTTAGAATTTCAAACGACAACGAAGCTGTCGATTCGCTACGTAATATGAATATCAGCACGGATCTCCATACAGAGGACCGCCGGAGAGGGTAATCCGTGCTTAAAGTGTTGACAAGTTGATAAACGTGAACTTCGTTGCAATTCAAAGATATCTTTGAAAATTTCAAACGACAACGAAGCTGTCGATTCGCTACGTAACATGAATATCAGCACAAATCTCCATACAGAGGACTTCCCGAGAGGGTAATCCGTGCTTAAAGTGTTGAAAAGTTGAGCAACATGAACTTCGTTGCAATTCAAAGATATTTTAGTATTTCAAACGACAACGAAGCTATAGATTTGCAACGTAATATGAATATTAGCACGGATCTCCATACAGAGGACTTCCCGAGAAGGTAATCCGTGCTTAAAGTGTTGACAAGTTGAGTAACGTGAACTTTGTTGCAATTCAAAGATATCTTTGAAATTTTCAAACGATAACGATGCAGCAGATTCGCAACGTAACATGAATATTAGCACGGATCTCCATACAGAGGACTTCCCCAGAGGGTAATCCGTGCTTAAAGTGTTGATAAGTTGAGTAACGTGAACTTCGTTGCAATTCAAAGATATTTTAGAATTTCAAACGACAACGAAGCTATCGATTCGCTACGTAATATGAATATCAGCACGGATCTCCATACAGAGGACTTCCCGAGAGGGTAATCCGTGCTTAAATTGTTGACAAGTTGAGTAACGTGAACTTCGTTGCAATTCAAAGATATTTTAGTATTTCAAACGACAACGAAGCTGTCGATTCGCTACGTAATATGAATATCAGCACGGATCTCCATACAGAGGACCGCCCGAGAGGGTAATCCGTGCTTAAAGTGTTGACAAGTGATAAACGTGAACTTCGTTGCAATTCTCTGAAGAGAATTTCCATTTCCAACCAGTGAGTTTTTTTTAAAAAAATGTTAAACTTTACGAGTTTTTCAAGTATTTTTAAGTATTTTCAAGTCATTTTGAAGCATATAAAATCGATTCTTAATCGATGTTTTTTTGTTTTTTTTTGAATTTTTTTTTTTTCCAATAATTTCCAAGAATTTTTAAGTAATTTTAAATTTTGTGTTTTTCAACATTTTGTAACTTTTAGTAATTTTCCCAAAAAATCTAGTAACTTTTCGCAATTTTCGACAAAATCTAGTAACTTTTATCAAATTTCAACAATTCCAACTGAACTTTTTCCAACTTGCATAAAAATGCCCCAACATCAAGCATAGGGGATCTCGGGGACTGGGAGTTTTCAGGGCGGGGGGAGCGGAGGGTTTAACACACACCAGAGATCGCGATAAACGAGTTTTTGTAAAAAATCTAGTAACTTTTGCAAATTTTGTAAAAAAATCTAGTAACTTTATCAAATTTTCAAAACAAATCTAGTAACTTTCCCGAATACGCGACAAAAGAGAATTCGCCGTGGTTTTGTTATCTTTTAAAAACAAGCGAGCGAGGGAGGCCCCCCGTAGGGGGACCGACCGAGCGAGCCAAAAAGGAGTTTTAACGTAGAAGTGTTGCTTGTCAACCTCAACCCCCACCCACTCATGCATTTCCATCGAGCCGAATCTCTTTTGCCGTTAGTTTTAACGTGAAAGTTGGTTTTGTTAGTTTTGTTAGTTTTAACAAAACTCACTGGTTGGAAATGGGAGTTCTCTTCAGAGAATCTTCGTCGTCGTGTCAGCTATCATCCTGCAAAATATCTAAGACTTCCACCGACAGAAGAACTCTGGTCTCGTCTCAGCAAAGGCTAGGCCGATTCGCCAAACCTTCCTCTACAATGTCCCAAAATTTCAACTGATTCTACTGAAGAACTCACTGTGGTCAACATCATTTCCCCTAGATTCGTTTATTTCCCCTAGGATTGATAAGTGCTAGTCATTTGCAAAGTTATTTTCATTTTCTCCTATAAATTGCTGAGACACAGAAAATTTCCCCCAGAATTGGCTTTCTGCAAGCTCTTTGCAAATTTATCACTGAAAATAAACCATTTTCCCTAGATTCGCTTATTTCCCCTAAATTCGCTTACACAGATTTCACCCAGATTTCTTCAGAAAGCCATTTTGCAAATTTCTCCCTAGATTACAAAGTGCAAGTTATTTCCTATATTTCCTTATATTGGCATATTGCGGCGAAAATTTTCCCTAGAGTAATTGTAAAACTGTTTTACAAATTTCCCCTTGATTTTTACCGGTTTCCCCTAGATTGCTTAGTACAAGTGTTGCGAAAAATTATTCCCTAGACTTCCTTAGTTTATTTCTCTTGATCAAATCAGATCCCTAGATTATTAAAAATTCACTGGAAATTAAATGAATTCCCCAGGAGATTGTCTGGTAAATTCCTAGAAGATTGCTTTGAGCTCTCTGGAAGTTTGCTAGGGAATTTCCTAGAAAAGAGCATGAATTCTCTAAAAGATTAAGGGAATTTTCTAGCAAAGGCTATGATTTCCCTAGAAGATTGCTTATTAACTTCTGAGAAGTTGGCTAGTAAATTTCCTAGGAGAGGGCTTATCACCGAAAATTGCTGAAAATAAACCATTTTTCCCTAGATTCGCTTATTCGAGGTGGTGGAGTGGGGAGTGGGAGGTTTTGCGGGGGGTGCGGAGAGGGGAGAGATGGAGAGAAATATTTAGTGTACTTAGTTTGAAGTAATTTGCTAGTGAACCTAGTGTGATAAATCTGACTAGTGCACCTAGTGTGATTAGTTTTGTTACTTTTGTTAGTTTTGTTAGTTTTGTTAGTTTTGTTAGTTATTCTAGTGTGATAAATCTGACTAGTGCACCTAGTATCGTTAGTTTTGTTAGTTTTGTTAGTTTTGTTAGTTTTGTTAGTTTTTTTAGTGTGATAAATCTGACTAATACACCTAGTGTGGTTAGTTCTGTTAGTTTTGTTAGTTTTGTTAGTTTTGTTAGTTTTGTTAGTTATTCTAGTGTGATAAATCTAACTAGTGCGCCTAGTGTCGTTAGTTTTGATAGTTTTGTTAGTTTTGTTAGTTTTGTTAGTTTTGTTAGTTTTTCTCGCCGTCAGTGTCGCTGAAAGTTGGTTTCGTTAGTTCTTGGAGGATAATAGTGATTTACTTGTTTACACGAAGACGAAGACGAAGACGACGAGGACGATGACGACGACTTGTACGATGACGCCGCCGCCGCAACCATTGTCAATATCTTCGAAAATGGACAATGTCATCGTCGCAGCTGACAAGAACGCCGTAACCTCCTCGTGCGATACGCCATTGCGAGAGCAGAAAATGAAGAATCGGCGAAGAAACCTGTTTAATGAAATTTTAATAACAGAAGAAGAAACAGAAGGTCTTGTGTTCGCCGGGATAACAAACGACAACGATCGTCAGCTGAAAAAAAGAATGAAGAAAATGAAGAAAGAAAAGAAGAAGAGGAAGAAGAAGGAGAAGAAGGAGCAGAAGGAGAATATGTCATCGACGACGACGACCGTGACAAAATTGACAACGACATTGACAAGTTTGTAATGTGGCATCTTTAATGTCCATTACAAGGCCCTTGACAGGCCAGAAAAACTTCTAAAATACAGAAGGGGCGGTAGAACTCAGAGATCGGATTTTCCGATAGAACTTAGAACTGAAAAAGCCTCACCGCCGCAAAAACTGGACTTGGAAGAGTTTCGAGATAAAATCACTAAAAGAACGACTCCGATCGAACCATTTCGCTACTCTACGGATTGTTTATGAGAAATTAAACCGATTAGTAATTATTTTTGTATAATTATTTCATGACACTCGAGCAAGGGACCAAAAGCAATAGGCACGGCGATGGACACCATTTCTCCGCTTGGCAGGCCTAAGATCCATGTGTGGGATGGCGCCAAATAGAGGGGGAGTCAGGGGAACAGGATTGATCACCCTCGACCCCTGTACCGAACCTCTAACGCTACACTAAGGCAGCCAAAAAGACAGGGCCCGTAGAGGAAATCACGGCCCTTATCACCAGCTACACTACACCACGCAAACCCCACTTATAGCGCTTATCGCAGGGGAACGCCAGCACTTGGGGGTCATCACGTGACCGAGAGATACAAAAACCTGCGACTGACGAGGAGCAGGGTTTTTTTTTCTCTTTTTGCCTTTTTGGCAGTTTCTCGTTTTCGAGGAACAATCCGAGCCCCGAGCATCGGAACATTATAAGTTACGTTTGTTTTTCTTACCGAGTGTCGTGACGCGAGAATTTGAATAAAAGTAAAGTTAAAGTTGAGTGGCGAGAACTGCTCGCCAGTAACGTACAAATTGTAGATTCGCGAATGATCTCGATCGGCGTTCGCGGAACGAGCCAGAGGACGTCCTGAGGAGAATTTGTTCCTGGGAGCTTCCGGTCACGTTGTGGAGTATCGTGAGCTTAGATTCGCATTAGAATCTTGTATTTTTCGTAATTAAACTAGTAGAGCGAAATTCGTCCAAATTCTGTTTGGGTAATGTAATTGCTATCTGTTATTTGTAGTATCGCGCTTCCTTTTTTTGTAATTTGTTGTTCTTAAAATTTTATATTATTCAGATGTTCCTACACTATTTCGGAAACTCTGATTTACACATTTCTCACGCCATATGATTTATTGAGTTGTATCGAGCCAGAATATTCCGTCCCTCGGGCGGAAATCAAATCACTGTAAACTTTCGAACATCAATTGGCAGCCGCTGGTTTTTCAGGATCTTTTCTTACATCTAACCAATTGAAATTATATCGAATCTCCCCTGGGCCCGCGTGGTCCAGAGATTATTCACTTATTGTTCGATCCTGAGACACTTCCTTGGTTGTAGACTCCAGAAATTATTGATAAATTAAATTTCAATTTAAACTTATATTTCTTTTTGCTATTTGTTTTATTATTTTTGTTTGTGACGTCATTACCGGCCCAACTGAAGATCTTTTCAGCTATAAATTCGGACCTGCGGAAAAATCCACTCTCTGAACTCGACTAGCTTGGCCAAGGCGAGGTTTGCTAGTTTCTCCGAAAAACTAGCTGGCGCCCATTATTCTTTCTTTATTATTTGTAATTTTGGGGAACAAAAAAATCTACCGTTGTAATCGACCGTGAAAAAGTCGCATTACAAGTTTCACTCGAGAGACAGCAGGAGGAGACGACGGAGGAGGACCTATCGTACCTGGTCGAACAACGTTAAGAATTAAACGTTTTTTACAACGCGAGCCAGCTAAGGCCGATCCCTCGGTTCCGAACGGTACGAGGATACCGACGAGTCCTCTGAAACCAAGACGATAGGGTGGCATTATAAAAACAAACGGCCCTTTTCAGGACCACGAAAATATTAAAACTGAAAATAATTTTCTTACAACAGTCTATCTGTGTAATAGAAAGAAAAAGAAAAACAAATAGATAGACAGATCCAAACGATTGGATTAAGTAATTGTTAATCTCAATTTCGATTAAAGAATGTAAGGCACTTGTAATGGAAGATAAAAGAAAAATGGCAGATATTTTATTTTTTCATTTTTATTAATTTACAATTATATCCGGCGTCGTGCCCAGTTTTGTTGCTACTCGCGATACAATAATGCATAAAAATATTTAACGTTTGCGTGTCATTTCATTGTTATAAATGCTTCGAAATTGTGAAAATTAATGACTATAGGAGCAGCGATGGCGCTTTAAGGTGAGATTAATTACTTGTTAATCAATTAAAGTTTTAATAATTGAAGGGGCATTTATATACAGCAAATGTTGTCGAAATTAATTGATAGAAAAAAAAATGACAAATTGTGCATATATTTTTTGTATAATTTATAATTACGGATATTGATGGGAAGCTATTATTTTAACGCTAAGCTATTATTTTAAAATCTAGTAATAAAATATATGGAATAATATTGAATAAGAATAATTGTTAGGTAAAATAACCTCATGAAATTGTAATAATAATCGCAATTGCCTTTGAGGCGCAATCTTAAAAAAAAAGCAAAGATTATTTGGAAAAAAAAAGAAGATGAAGAAGAAGAAGAAGAGGAAAGAAGAAAAAGTTGTCGAAGAAAAAAAAGTTATATAGTTCGAGCTTCTCTAGAGGCTTTCGTTTTAACGCCAAAGAGATTCCATCCACGGCCCAGGAGGCCCGCTCGTTGTGGTCGCTAACTCTTTGGTTGTTGAAGCGGTCAAAGCATCGCGACTTCCCGGTCGCCCTAGCGTAACCCGCTGCTGAACGAAAAAATAAAAAAAAAATAAAACTCGCGACCGTTTATCGAGTAAAAAGAAACAAAAGGAAAACAAAATTAATAAACATAACATGAGGAAGATAAAAAAATTTTATGATTGTCATTTTAGGTACAAAATAAAAAGATTTATTATTACATTTTTTTGTCTTGACGTATTTTGATAATAATTTATTTTCGCAATTGTTTGTTTACAAAGTAATATGTTTATTACACGTATATAGTAACAAAAAAAAAAACTCTTACTTTAATAACAAGTGATTAATCGAAACATGTAAATAATAAAAAAAAATTCTTGATTTGTAAAAATAAAATATAAATATTAACAAAAAGCATTACGATAACTATATATATATATATTTTTTTAAAGTTTTGATTCATTCAACGAGTAATCACAGTTAATATAGAAAATTGTTATATATTTCATTTTTTTTTGATTTGAGCCCAAACAAACCGCTAATCTCTAATAAAATAAATAAAAAATTTAAATAAAAATAAAAACAGAAAAAAAAAAAACTATCAATTACGTTTGATTTGTGAAACACGTGGTTTGTTTGGGCTCAAATCAAATATCGACTTGACGACTTTTTATCTTTTATCGGATCCAGTCTCATTTCATATTGTTGGAAGAGGATCCTTGGCATAGTTATGATCGTCTAAGGGTGAATAAGTCGATCCAGTGTCATTCGACGTGGTCGTATGATCCTGGGCGTGGTCGTGGACGTCTTCTTCGTCGTCGTGGTCGGAGTCCTCATCGTTGGAATAGTCGCCGCAATTGTAGATGTCCCTGGGGTGTTGTTTGCAATAAAACAGTTCGACGTTTTTGAATTCCATCATAGATAAATAGGATAATTCCAAATCTGGAATGGGAGTCTTATCCTCCGGTGCGCTTCCTCTCTGTCTCTTGTATCTTGGATACATTTCATATACGATCTTATCAAAAATACTCTTGTTCTCGATCAATTCTTTGATTGTTTTAAAGGGAAATTTATCGTTATACATAAGTCGCCTTATGAAATGTAAAACAGTGTGTCTTAAGCGGTGAACAAACGTCAATTGATGAATAAAAAATTGATTAAATTTGTTGTAACCATTTGTTTTCCATCTTTGGCAGATGTTGTGTTCTTTGGCAATTGCTTTTAATATAGTTATTAACAATCTCGATAAAAAGCAAACGTCGCATCGAAGTTGAACGAGATATTCCTTTTGCGATTGTTCCTCTTGTTCAGCGTTGATACGGTATTCGTAGTAAACGGCTTCGGCGAAAAGCCTCAAATACGATCTGAATAAAGTTGGATTGTGAATAACTTTGTGGTCTCTATGTTTTATTGCTTTTGCGTCGCTTTTTCTTCGTCGGTTGGTATCGGTTGGTTTTGGCACTTTCCGTCCAAAAGGAAAATATAACGAACTATTAAGATATGGAGCTCAACTGCGTCTGGAGAACGTCCACAATTTTAAAAATATGTTAGATGTTCTACAAGACAATATCATTGATAATACAGAGTTAGAAAAGATAATAGAAAAAGAAATAATAATTTACATACACATTGACGACTAGAATCAATACATAAACAAACAAATACCTTTGAAACATCTCCAATTTTTAAAAACAATGAATAACAGTTATGGAACAAGTGACAACAATATGCAATTAATAAACATATTTCCGAAGAAAAAAAATATAATAATACTCTACACAATTATACAGAAACTTTTACTGTTTACTTTCAACACATTAACTCAGTCAAATTTGAAAAAAATAGACTATTCATTTATACAAGAATATCTCCTTCGTAAAAATACTATAAAAAGTATCGAGGAAGTTTGGAATAAAATAGAAAAACTAAATACAACTATAACAATTAAAGACAACACACACACTGCATACAAAACAATGTTTGACATTGTGTATCATTGCTTGCAAAAAATAAATGAAGAAAAAAGTATTCCGGAACAAATAATTGATTTTTATAAACTTGCTTTAACAATAAAGCTGCAAGCAACAGACTGCTCATGGGGACACGTTAACAGATTAAACTTATTTAAATTGGATATAGAGAAAATCAGCAATTCTTCTAGCATGGCTTACATTACTTCAAAAGAAATAGTAAAAAAATGAGTATATCCCAGGAATAGTTTCATGACAGTACTAAGATCGTTTATAACAATACCAAATGATCAATTTGAAACTCTGTTATTAAACAATCTCCCACTGATAACAGAACAATTTGAAATGTTTAATGAGGATTTCTGTCAAATAGATGGTAATAATTCAAATTGGTTGATCAATACTTCAACATTTAATTCCACAGAAAACAGAAATATTTTTTTAATGCAAGTGATGGAAAAACAATGCGAAATACAGAAAAATATAGTAGAATAAATAACAAGCAATCAACCTACAGGATTAGCAAAAAGGATGCTTAACCTGAAACAAATAAAAGGTCCAAAATCCAAAAAACAAAAATCACCAAATGTTAAACAAAAACGTGAAACGGAAGAACCCGCTCCTGAAACTGACATGCCGTAAGTATTACAAATATTATTATTTATACAGATTATATTTTAAAAATAAAACAATTACTTTCTACAGGATACCATCAACTTCACGTGAAAATATGCCGGAAGACAACGATGACCAACATTTAACTAACATCGTTGAATCTTAACTGACATGCCGTAAGTATTAAAAATATTATTATTTATACAAACTATATTGTAGAAATAAAACAATTACTTTTTACAGGATACCATCAACTTCACATGAAAATATTTCGGAAATCAACGATGAGCAATCTTTACCTAACATCATTAAAAAAAGAAATGTAAGTATAATATAATCATTATTAAATAACCTTAATTTTTCGCAAAAAATTAAAGCGTATGAATAGAAATTTTTAAATGTTTTAAATATTTTAAATTTATGTAAAAAATTATATTACATTCTATTCCATTGAACATTGTTGTAAAAAGTTAACACAAAATTAAAAATAACAACGTACGCAATATAGAATTGTATTTATTCAAAAATTAAAAATTAACTATTTCAAAAATTAATTATTATGTCACAAAAACTCACAAACATCTGTCGAAATATCTACTCCATTCTAAAGAAGCAAATGAAATAAAAGAAACTTATGAAACATTAAATAATACTCCGAACGATATTTTACACATTAATTAACCATAAATTCAAACCGTAAATTAGAAAAAGTTACTACATTTTTTCCAAAATTAGCAAAAGTTACTAGATTTTTTTCAAAAAATCGTTTATCGCCATCTCCGGGTGTGTGTAAACCCTCAACTCCCCCCGCCCTGGAAACTCCCAATCCCCGAGATCCCCTATGCTTGACGTTGGGGCATTTTTCTGTAAATTTGCTAGTGTACCTAGTGTGATAAATCTGACTAGTGCACCTAGTGTGGTTAGTTTTGTTACTTTTGTTAGTTTTGTTAGTTTTGTTAGTTTTGTTAGTTAGTTTGGGGATAAACGTTAAAAGGGGTCAGAAAACACGTTTTGGAGGATGGAGAATTCATTTTTGATATTTTTGAAAAAAATCTTGCACGGAACTCACACTAAGCTATCCTAGAGGAAAATGACTTCAAATAACCGAATCTAGGGAAAAATGATTGAATTTAAGCAATTTTTAAGTGATACATTTGCAAAGGGCTTAAACTAAACAAAATCTAGAGGAAAATGGCTCCGTCTAAGAAAATCTATTAGATAACTTTGCAAAAACTAGCACTAAGTAGATTCTAGGGGAAAATGATTTAAATCTAAGCCACACAGGGGATAATCTTGCGAAGGCCTCATATTAAGTAGCTTCTAGTGGAAACAACTTTGAAATAAGCCAATCTAGAGAAAATGACTTCAAAATAAACGAATCTAGGGGAAATGTTTAAATCTGAGCCAATCTAGGGGATAATCTTGCAAAGAGCCCACAAACCAATTCTAGGGAAAATGATTTGAAATTAATGAATCTAGGGGAAATAATTAAATCTAAGCTGATATAGGGAATAACTTTGCAAACAGCTTACACTAAACAAAATCTGGGGGAAAACGTACTTAAATGGCTATTTATACGAATATCTACGGGAAATTGTGAAAAAATAACTCAAACAGAGCGAATCTAGAGAAAATGGTTAAATTTAAGCACATTTGGGGGATATCTTTCGACAAGGAGAGCACTCAGCAATTCTAGAGGAAAACTTTCATAAATAGCTATTTCTAAGCAGATCGAGGGGAAATCGTTTAAAAATTGCTACAACTCAGCAAAACTAGAGAAAAACCCTTGTGGAAATAGCATTTCTACAGAACTTTACTAATCTCTACAAAAATCTGCAATTTTTGATGAAAAGCTATACAAAACTCTACAAATGTCTGCAGCAAATCTATCATAATTGGGAATTTGCAGAATTTTGCAGTTTTTCAGACATAATTATAAGTTTATCGTTCGAATTTTGTATATTTTCTGCAAAAGTCTGCAAAACTCTACAAAACTTCACAATTCCTTATATTTTTTTTTTTCAAATACAATTTTCATTTATGACAAGTGTGGACAGTTGCAGAGTTTATTGTACTATTTTTCTAGAAATCTTACAAGTCTACGAAACGCTGAAAAACTCTGCAAAAGTCTAAAAAGTCCCAATTCTGATAGATTTACAACAGACATTTGCAGAATTTTGTAGAAAAACTTGTAGAGTTTGGCAGAGTTTTGCAGATTTTCGTAGAATTTTGCAAAAATTTCATTTCTACAAGGGAATGGTTAAATTTTAACAAATCTGGGAGATAACTTTCCAAAAGACTGGAACTAGGCAAATTTTAAGACGAAATGGCTAAATCTAAACAAATCTATAAGGTAACGTTCCGAAAGCCTTCACTGTACATATTCTGGAAGAAAATGGCTCCATGTGTAAGCGAATCTATAGGATAACTTTACAAAGGGGTCGCTCTAAGCAAATTCTAAGGAAAAACGTGCAAAACTTGCTATTTTTAAGCAGATCCAGGGGAAATCGTGAAATAATGGCTAAAACTCAGCAAATTTAGAGAAAAATTGTTAAATTTTAGCAAATCTGGGAGATAACGACATTCCAAAGGACTGGAAATAGGCAAATTCTAAACCGAAATTGCAAAATCTAAACAAATCTATGGGTTAACTTTGCAAAGAAGTCGCACGAAGCAAATTCTAGGGGAAAACGTTCATAAATGGCTATTTCTAAGCAAATCTAAGAGAAATCGTGTAAAAATGGCTAGAACTGAGAAAATCTAGAAGAGAATGTATATTTCGAACCCGAAAATAATAAAATAATTCAAAAAATCAAGAGGAAATTCGAATAAAATACTGAATATAAGAAAAACTCGCTCAAACTTGAAAAAACTAGCTACGTCAAAAGGAAAATTCAAAATCCGACCAATACTAGAGAAAAACTCGAAAAAAACAACTGAATGTAGGAAAATGTGTTCGAATCGAGGGAAAATTTGCTGAAACTTGAGAAAACAGCTAAAACTATAAAAAACATAAAATCGAAGCAAATCAAGGAAAAAACTCGCAAAATGAACTAAATTTAGGAAAAACTCCACCAAACGTTGAGAAAAAAGCGACATGCAGATACAAAAACACGAAATCCAACGAAATCTAAGGGAAAAATCAAATAAACATCTAAATCTAAGAAAATCTAAGAAAAATCTGCTTCAAACAAGGGAAAACCCGCTTGAGAAACTTCAGAAAACAGATATATATATAGAAAAAAAGACGAAATACAACTCAAATCTAGGAACACTCGAATAAACATCTAAATCTAAGAAAAATATGCTTGTAAATTTTCTTTAATTCAAATGTATTCGATAGCTGTCAGATTATGATAAAAACAAAGGAATAGAAGGGAGATATAAAAGGAAGACATATAAAAACATTGAGAAATAACAGAGCATTGGATTAAGTAATTGAGTTTGAGCTTTGTGTAAAAATATTTTACATCCTGAAATCAAGGGAAAACCCGCTAAAACTTGAGAAAACATAGACATGTAGAGAGAAAAATACAAAATCCAACCAAATCTAGAAGAAAACTTTAATAAACGACTAAATCTTGGAAAATCTGCTTGAATCGTGGGAAGAAAGGGCCTCAAGCTTGAGAAAAAGTTTCAACGAGACCATCTGTCGGATAATCATGTGTCAGAATAATTATATTATTATAATGTCCTCTGACAAATGATATTTTGACAGATAATCCTAAACCAGAAAAAATCTACGTCGAGAGAAAAACAAGAAAACAAACGAAATCTAACGGAAAACTTTAATAAACAACTAAATCTATATAAAAATGCTGAAAAATAGAGAAAACTCCTTCAAACTTGAGAAAACAGCTTCATCGAGAGAAAAACACGAAATCCAAGCAAATAAAGTGGAAAAATCGAATAAACATCGAAATCTAAGAAAAATCTAAGACAAACCAGCTGAAATCGAAGGAAAACCCGCGCTAAAACTTAAGAAAAAAGAGACATGCCAAAAGAAAACACAAAATACAACCAAGTCTAGGAGAAAACTTTAATAAACGACTGAATTTAGGAAAATCTGTTTGAATCGAAAGAAAACCCGCTGAAATTTGAGAAAACAGCTATATCTAGAGAAAAACACGAAATACGACCAAATCTTGGGAAAATGTTGAATAAACAACTAAATCTAAGAAAAATCTGCTTAAATCAAGGAAAAACCCGCTGAAACTTGCGAAAACAGGTACATCTAAATATAAAAACACGAAAACAAAAAAAATCTAAGAGTAAATCGAAGAGACAAATAAATCCAGGATGAATCTGCTGAAATCTAAAGAAAACTCTCTCAAACTTAGAAAACAGCTTCATCGAGAGAAAAACACAAAATTCAAGCAAATAAAGTGGAAAAATCGAATAAACATCTAAATCTAAGAAAAATCTAAGACAAATCAGCTGAAATCGAAGAAAAACCCGCTATAACTTAAGAAAAAAGAGAGACATGTAAATGAAAACACGAAATCCAACCAAATCTAGGAAAAAACTTTAATAAACAACTGAATTTAGGAAAATTATTCTTGAATCAAAGGAAAACCCGCTCAAACTTGATAAAACAACTACGTATGAAGAAAAACACGAAATCCAACAAATGTTTTTATGGCTAGTTATTGTTTTAATGAGGTTTTCATGGTTTTCTTCATTTTTTATGGTCTTTAATTTTTTTTATGGTTAGTTATTATTTTTGTCTTTAATTGGGCTTTAATTGGTCTTTGATTTGTTATTTAATGTTTTTTATGGTTAAGTGACGACGATTAGGAGGGGTGCGAATTTATGGAGGATACTTTGAAGCGAAGGAACAGTATCCAAAATTATAACTTTTATAATTGTGATTACTGAAGAACCATTATCGCGATCTATAGATAATGATACACATTTTTCTGACTCTTTAAAGAGTGAGAACGCAAAGTCAAAACCTGCCAATTATACGACAGAACTATGATATATTTGCCGCAGGTGGTATAAGAGGCCTGCTTTTTGCCGCACATTGAGAAAAATAATTTGGTTGCATCAACTAAATAATTTAGTTGGATAAATTCAAATTTGATTTTCCAAATTATAAAAGATTAGTCATATTAACAAACATTATTTAGAATGCATTCGTTAACAAAACATGTTTCGTTTCTAAACATCGAGTCATATTTTTAAAAAATATTATTAATTTATATTATTAAAGAAAATCTGTAATTTGTGATTATGTCGACCGAAATATGTTAAATGAAATTATTTATAATAATTTCATTTTCATTTAATTTCATTTAATAATTCTAGCAATAGAAGAAGTGTGTAGTGCGAAACA
>JABFQA010000964.1:0-15831 GCA_022817065.1 Probaryconus sp. ZL-2020 | reverse complement strand
CTCCACTCTAGCGGTTTAAAATTTTTAATCGCACTCGATAATTTTGACCATTAAAATTGTTTTCAAAATAAGAAAGATAAGATTTTTTTTTAAAAATGTTTTTACTTACGAACGTATTAAAATAATACAGCGTGTTGTTTTTTAGCAAATTTGGTGAAGCGTCGTTTCTTTATTTGCACAGACTTTAGCGGTTTATTAATATGCATAAATACGCATTTGGCCGTCTGGTGCATCATTCGGAATTTTCGACAGTGATCAACCTCTTATTTCTGGCAAAACTTCGGAATGATATAATTTGCATTTCTTTGCGTTTCGCTTTTTAACATGCTCGCGAGACAAAGCTCTTTGTTTGCATCTATTATGTTGTTGTTTTGAATATGCTGAGTTTTTATCTTGTTATATGAATACACGCCGAGAAAGATTGTTGCAACAGGAAAAACAATACTTATGAAATAATATTGAACCCTCGTTGGAATAACAGGATAAGTGACGTTAGATAATATCGAGTTAATGTTGTGTTAAGTAGGTATTAATTTAAAATGTGTTGTATCTCTGAAAGGAATTACAATATACTTTCATAATCTTACGCAAACTCAAAAATCATAGTCAAACTAAAAGATGATTATTAAAAAGATCTAGTAACTTTTAAAAGAAGAATGGATTATAAATAGAGTCGAACAGAACGGTTTGTTGAAATTTGTAAGAAAGCAGTACGTAATATTCATTCAATGCCACAAATAATTGCAGTAAATTGAATTTTGTATGGAATGCATATGGCCATAAAAAATAATGAGGTGTTTTTAGCATTGTGTGTGACACACTGCTTTTCGTTAATGAAAAGGTTCATTGTCAGAAGTAATTGAGCCTACCAAGGATCTTAAAAGGATACTTTCGCGATACCGAACTGACCTATACAAATACCGTTCGAGTATTTAATCGGTTCGGAACATTTGTCTTCTAAGTTATCTCATTTAGGGTGAATATAGATAGTTTTCTTCTTTTTCTAGTTATTTTATCATAATTTATTTCATTTTCCAAGTAACCCTTATTGCACTTGCAAAAAATAAAATGCAATTTACTTCAAAAGTGGTTCACCTCTTTTTTTCGCTTTAAAGATCGCATACACGACCCTAAGAAGATATCATCGTGTCTCGCGAATCGCGACCCTTGTTGCAAATCGATCTAAATTCGAGCCAAGATTTTTTGCTCGCCGTTTTTTCCATAATCACCGAAACCAAGAACAAAACACAAATCTTTCTTCTTTGTTCATCTGGTTATCTTCGCATTTCAGTGTGCGTTTAAAATACACGTAGCCAAGCATAATATAGATATAAGTTTTGCACGACGACAGTGTCGGAGTTCTTCTTATCAAGGTCGTCCAGCTTAAACGAACGCCGAGGGGAGGCCGAAGGGAGCAAAAGTAAGAAAGAAGGAGACGGTTAAAAGAGATAGAGATAGAGAGAGAGAGAGAGACAAAGAGAGGGAGAAAGAGAGAGAGAGACAGCGAAGAGAAAAAGACAGAGTCAGGCATGATGTAGCACAAAGAGCATTCCAGGAATTGCAAGGCAGGATGGTTAGGCCGAGCTCTGAGGCCGTCCAGAGAAGTCGCTCGATTGAAGCTTGCTTTTTCGCTAGCTATTAGTTGCATAATACTAAACGGTAGTTTTTCACTACTCTATCGTAAAATAAGACTCTATTTATAGGCGAACGCCTGTTGATTTAAGCGCATTCGTTTCATACGCAATTTGATAATTGCATTCAAATAAATATACTTGTTTATTATATCTGCGTGTGCAATTTAAAGCGTTTGTGTCGGCTTAATTTTTTGAAAACGTTATTGAAAATTGCTAAAATTATAAGACCGTTCGATAACGCAACGATTAAATTAAAGTTTGCTTGATTAATTTAAAGATTTGCAAAAATGCGACGGTACTTTATGGGAAACAGACAAAGACCAAAATCAGTAATAGACTTTTGTAAACGACAATTAGAAATGTCAATGAGTTTTTTTTTTTTTTTTTTTTTTTTATTCCATTAGCGAAAAAGAAAAGTACACGGCAGTCAATCAAATATTGAACGCTACAAAGTTTTTTTTTTCCCTCCAGTCTATTCTTTTTGCGAACAATTATATTTTTCAAGGAGAAAACGTGATCCGATGTACGGAATCGCTTTTCAATAAACATGCATGTTTTTGCTGTCTCACTATGATACATTGTAACCACGCATGCGTGTGTATAATTCACGTGATACACGACTTAAAATAAAGTTGGGAATGTGACCTAACAGACGAACGACATGATACATTTATTATAATTTATCGTATTGCATCGGAGAATTTATTATGTGAAAAAAGAGAGATTGTTTGAGCGCAACGATGTTTTTGATATCATTCATTATTCATCCATTTCTGAGAAAAAAAGAAAACTTTAAAGCGACATTTTATTATGGTATCATCATGGCACTTTTCGTGTCCACGATAACGCTAAATTTTCGCTAATTAAAAGTCACAGATCACGATCAGAGTCAAGTAAAATTTATCAGATAATTTTTAACAGAGGCCAGTGGGTATAAAAGAAATATTTTCACCCGAAGGATCATAAACAAATCTATTATCGTTTGGTATCAAAAGTTACATTTCTTTTTTCTTTTTTTTTTCCTCCTTCTGACTTGCCACAATAAGAGGAGCGATAAAACGACAATAATAGCCGCGACGATTTAAATAATAATGGTCATTCTTTGTGTTGTCGATCCAATTATTAATGATGAACGATTATCCACGTTACGACGTGGTTGAACATGTGACAAGATTGCAGTCGTGTTTTCTTATGCCAAACAATACGCGCTTGCGATGTTGCATCATCGTCGCAATGGCTCGACTTGTGTGTGTGTGTGTGTGTGTGTGTGTGTGTGTGTGTGTGTGTGTGTGTGTGTGTGTGTGTGTGTATAAATAGATCGAGTGAGACACAACGCTGGTGAATCGCGTGTGCACTCGCGAAACGTTTCGCGAGAATGCGAGAGACAGCGCTCACAAAGATGTTGTGCTGCGCACAAAGATAACATTTTGCATTTTGTTTATGCGTGTGAGGTTAAAGGATGACGAAACAGAGATTATCCGCCGGAGACTGGAGAACAATTCGCTCCTCTCTGTTTTTTTTTTTTCCATCTCTCTTTCACGTTTTTCGATTCTCCATTTTCTGCGTCTATTTTTTTGAGACTTATGCAACAGGCCGCTCGTTATTTCATTCGGCCTGATATTTCTGAAAAGAATGACTACGTCTAAATCACGTGGATTCCGATGGTCAAAGATTCCTAGAAATTCAAACTTGCGAACAGTTTTTTTTTCTTCTTCTTCTTCCACGTGTACGAAAGTTAACAACGAAATATGTCTGGTTTTGTGAACTCGTGACTCACTTATGGAAATAAACCAAACGCTTTTACGTTAATATATATATAAGAAAAGAACGCTTTTACGTTAAAGCAAGAGATTATAAGAGCGCGAAAACAGATAAAGATAATGCACCGCAAATCGTAGGCTGGGACATTTTCAGCGAAGCGAACCTTAACAAGTATCGGGAATGCGGAGGTGACGCAACTGCTTTTCACGGGCGTAAACTTCTCCGATTGAAGTTCAGATTGAAATTCACCACTGAATTAACCTTCACCTGCCACCTTGCATTATTAACCACCTAATGATGCAACTGCAATGTCTAAACTTTTAATTTGCAAAAGTTAATTGCAAAATTGAAAGCATTGTCCTCTTCTAAACATCTTTTTGTTGTCATCTATTTCATTTGTCAGACAACGATTAAACATCATAATTGGTTCAGGGATTTACCTTTTAGCAAATCGTAGGTTTATTGAATCAAAAAAAAATGTTAAATCAACTTTAGTCTTTGTTGCGTAAATCGATGTCGAAACCTTTTTGTAATGACTAACCTTTCCGCAATTCATAATCTTTACGAGTAATAATAGACGTGATGAAAGAGAATAGGTACTTTATAAGGTTAATTGTGTGGCGACTGTACGTTACGTTGTTTTCTGCACCACCGCAGGTGCGAAACCGGCCGTCAGACCGTTAATATTCTATCTATCTATAACTGTTTGCGAGTTTTATTAAATTATTAAGCAATGATGAATTACAATATTCTGTTGTAATTGCTTTTTTGTTAATAACAACTGATTTATGAAAAGTATGACGGTTTGATTAATAACTAACTCTTTAGACGGCTTTGCTAACGATTTCATCATTTAATACGATCTTTGTTACGTACGTTGTGATATGGAAAGTTTAATTCATTATTACCACGGAGTTGATTTTTGTTAAAAGGCAAATTCTTTGCATTCACATTCAATGAAATCCTGTAATTTTTAAATTAAATAAGATTCTTTCTCTTCGTTATCTCCATTGTATCTTTATTTCCTATTTCTCAAAATTGCACATTCTCATTTAACGCCCAGTGTTACCATTCGGTAACATTTCGGAGAATTCAAAAGATCAAGAAATTTTCAAAAATTATTTCATGCTATTTTTTATCTCTAATTTTGTCTCTAAAACGATATTTAATAATCCTAGTAGCATCATATTTCAGGCGTTAAAGGGTTACAAGAGTAACTTGCAAATTTATGCATCTCCATAGCACATAGCTAAATGCTAAGCAGTGGAAACAATTTAACTTTACTTAGCTAATCCTGAACTATTAACTCCATTCTCATCTCATATATAAAATACCATACGCGCATAAATAGACACGCTTGTTTGCAGTAACCCAGGGTTTCCGTTTTAATGCTAAGGCAGTGCGCTTGCGGTTACATCACATACCATTCTTAATTGTTCAGTTGTATCTTCTTCGTATTCCCTTGTCATTCATTTTTGCCTTGACAACGTTCTACTTGATATCACACTCCTTTTATAAAATGCATAGCTTCTGCATTCTAAGCTTTGATTACTTCACCATTCATTTACATCTATGAAGTAATCTTGTATGTATATATCTGTATTATTAACATTGCAATACCCTTCATATGATATTGATTATTATCTAATTTATGACTTAAGCTGAAAGTCACATTTTCCGAACCTGCTACGCGCAGGTACGATAATGAAATTATTTAAATTTTATTCATTCCACTATTAACGCCATTCAAATCTCTTGCCAATATCCATTATTGACTATGGAACTTGTCCGAATGTAGTTTCGATAAGACCAATGAAATCTTTGTGTTAACATTCTCTGGTTTGGGAATATGAAAGAAAGAAGTATTCTTAATTGATTTGTTTTATAACTTTATTATAACTCTCATAAACACGTCTATACGCTTTCGCTGCCTCTTAGCAAGTAAGCTGCACAGAACCACGCGCACAGTCACGCCGTGCACTTACAGAGAGTTGAGCGAGTACAGCACACTGGCCCTCTACAGTGGCGCGCAGTGTACTATTTCCAACAATAAATTTATTGAGTTTAATTCTAATGTGCATTATTTTTCGTTCTTATTTTGCTATGTTCTTAATTGATGAGTTAGTAAATATCTACGTGTATGAAAACAATTTGTACGATCGTAGTTTTGCCATTTATTTCATTTCTATTTTTCTCGTAATTTGTAGACACATTACTACAGATTTTAATAAATTTCGATGGAACCGAATAAACATTTTATTTTGTTCTGCACGTGTTAGACCTTGAATATTATCACCTAATTATGTTATAATTTTCGAATTAAACCGATCAATTAATTAAACACGGTGAAGCGTGTAATAAACTTTATGAAAATTATTTTGAATTTTGTGTAAGTTTTGGTTAATAATTAGGTAATTATATTATATAATGAAATTTTCAAATTACTTATTGACCTCATTAATGTCACGGTCGGACCGAAAGTGATATCAAAATTGTGAAATCAATATTTATTGTTACGTCCGTAACTTTTTCTTTTTTTATTATAATATTAATTCATAAAATGTTTTGTTGCGATGTTATATTTTACAACATCTTAATTTCAATTAAATTTAGTTTAAAGTATACATTTACTTTTTGCGTCATATAAAGAAATTCGACGTAATAAGAAATCGGAGAAATTAGAGATGAATAATTATTATTTCAAAGGAACTACCTTTGGTCTGCTACATAGCGAAATGAATCATAGAAACATAAATTAGAAAGATAGGTGACAAAAGATGAGTAATAATCGTTTTAAAGAAATACTCTAATTTCTTCTGCACATAAATCATACGGTGAATCGTAAATTAAATTAGTTTAGGGTAAACAAATCAATCGAGAAAAGACATAAAATGTAAGAAATTCTAGAAGACAATGGTAGAAAAGCATTGCTGAATCATAGTTTAGCTAATTCATTTCACTGATTCTGATGAAAGTGTGTATCATATATATTGAGGTACGCAGTTTGAGAGATTAAATTACACTTATACGCGGCATGTAACACGTTGTTGACGAAAAGGTGTTCAATAAATTGAATAAAATCAAGTGAAGTTATGATACAGTTATGAGAAATAAGGACATAATTTAGATAGCGATGTTTCACTGCGTTTTTCTAGGAACATTGCACTTCCGCGGATTTTGCACAGGGTGTAAGAATATATAATTCGCTACCGAAAATGATGATTTGTCGTGATTGGTTGTCGCGAAAAATACTCAAATCATATTGGACAATGCATTTATAATTCTAAGAAGTAAGAAGGATCTATAATTCAAGATAAATCTTTTGCACACGGCACTTATTTCCTATGAAAATATGTGTTTTTTATGTGATTTTCGGCCTATATAAAGTCGTGAGCAAGAGGGTTATTTGGTCAGTAGTAAAATAATTGTCCAACTTATAGGGCGAAGCTCTACTCGCCTTAATATTTTATTTAGTCAGTTGAAAATTAGCAGTCTATTTTATAAGGCGAAGCTCTACTCGCCTAATTATTTGATCTATTCGAATATTTTTAAAATCAATTAAATAAAGGTAGAATCGCTACCACTCAATCTACTTAAATATAAAGAATTCTTTTGCGCACAGTTTAGCGCTTGATTATTTTACATAAGTTAATTAAGCAATTATTATAATTAACAATTACGCGTGTCGGCCCACCGAGGTCCAATTTTTACCCAGTGTAAAACCCAATTAGTTATTTGTGGAAAATATTTTAAACAAGTTAACAAAACATCAAAAATATAATTTCGGAGTTTTTGAAGAAACACCTTTAACTCTAAATAAATCCCCTGCGCCGTAACAGTAGGTTTAAGTATAGTAAATAGTGCGAAGTTAAAATAAATTGACATTAAGGAGAACAAATTATGAATAAATTTAATTTATATGCATATATTTAATTTATGTGACTAATGTCTTTATTGAATATTTTTATTCCAAGTAAGTTTAGTTGTTAGAAAATTAATATTATATAATTATAATTGATAAGGTGTTAGACGAATGAAGAAATATAGAATATTTTCTAAATTTAGTATTGTATGAGAAGCCAGCGAGAGTAGAGATCGTATTAGGATCAAATAAATCAATTTAGTTCTATATGAGAGAAAATTTCTGAAAGGAATCGCTAAAAATTGAAATTATTTTTTTTTAATGAAATTATGTGCTTTAAGTAGCTTTGTTTATCTAGTAACTTTGTTTATTAACTGTGCCAATTTATGTATAAAAAAAATTGTTTTTTTGAGTTATAAACAATTTAATTTTTATAAAGTCATAAATTAACAAATTAGTATATCTGAAACTAATTAACCAATTTGAATTCCAGTTTCGATAATTTGTCTAAAGAATGTATTTTTAGATAGCATTAACAAAGTTGGAATATTTTTATTTTCCCATTTTTTATTGCAAAATTATAATGTAAAATAAAATTAAACTGGGTGAGCATGTAGTTTTTAGAATAAAAACAATAATTTTTTTATAACTTATGTAAATTTTTACTATACATGACAGTAAAAATCTCCAAAGTTTGTTTTTATGATTGCGTTACCATAAAGTATGGTAATTTTTATACAAACTTTTTTCTGTGTGTAGTATCACTATTACGCATCAACTTTTCCACTCGGACATCATTTTCTACTGAGAGCTCAGCCTATAGCTTGACCAACGAAGGGTGAAATGTAGGCTATAAAACGTGTCCCTCCAAAAGAAAAAGTCAAACAGTTCCTGATACGACGGTAAACAAAAATCAAAGTATTATACTTCTGTGATGAATCTAGTTGTATAATGCTCGGGAAAAAAAGGATCAATTTTATTCAAATTCGATTCAGGATGAAAGCATGTGCAAGGATGATAATTATTGTACAATGTTAAAAAACTATGTGATCGTTTTCTTGAAAAGTTTCCTGATGTCAAAATAGTATTTCTACTAATTGGAAACTTCAACCCAAAGAGTGTATATTGTTCGATAAAAATGGATGTCACAATTTGTGCGTTTGCAAAACACATCAGAATATGAAACTAAAGTTTTTGGGAAGGAACTACTTGTATCAAATGAATTACAAAAATTACTTGTGATTTGCTCAATCATCTTCTTATCTCCTAACGTGTACATAATGTACTGTGATTAAGCCTTTTTGTGAAAGATTGCGCCAATTATTCGTAAAGCATTATTTCATTGGAATAAGTTATAAAGAATGGGCGAGTACTGGTACGTAATCCAGACTAATTATAATCAAATTCTTCTTTTTATAGATGCAATTAAAAAAAAATTTGTTAAAAAATATATTTTCGTACCTAGGACAGCGGACAAAAGTGGAACTAGAGAAAAAAAGTGGACTGTTTTCCCTCTCATTCCTCTTTTTTCCCTTGTCTTCAGTACGAAAAATAACGTTCAAGCCTCGGGCGCCGATGGCGCACTCAGCAGAAATATACTATTGTTTTTATAAAGTACTAATTTATTAAACATATTGATTCAAGTTCTAATAATAATTACTTTTTACAATAATTAATACATTTATCGAATTATAAATTCATATTTACAGATTTAATTTACTTTTTTTCTAAAATTGTTCTGTTTTTCATTAGATCTACATAATTAAGCATCCAATAGCATTTCATTTTTTCACATAAATAGCAAACGTAGATCTTTTCTTCGTCTCTCCAGAATTCTAAATCTGTTTCTTCAAATTTTAAATTCAGACAATAAATATGTGTCCATCTATGACATACGATGCACTGTACAAAATCTTTAAATTTCTGTTTCTCATCACCTGTTTTATTAATAAACAAATGTTAGAATTATAATAATACATTTTATTGCAAAGGAGTAGTGCACGTGATGAAAGAATGATATTTTCCTTTAAAAGGGAGCAGCAGTTTCGTAACTTTCCTTCAAATAGAAGAGCTTTTTGTCTCGAGATATAAAAAGTTACGAAAATATCGCTTCCTTATAATTGAATAGCACTTGTCCATCTAAGAGCGAAGGTGTAGAATCTAGACAATTGGCATAGACAACATCTGAAGGAAATTGCAACAAACATGATCCGAGAATTGCCAATCGTCTTGATTTGAGTATAATGTTTTTTTTTGGAAAACTTGTATGAATGTGGATAATTTTCTTAATAGTGAGTTTAAAATATTTATTATATACCTCGAGAGCGGAAGAAAGTAGAACTATCTACTCCCTTGGGAGTAGATTATTCCACTTTCCTTAGCTCCCTTGGTATATAAAACGCTGTAAAAGCCTCGTGCGCTGGTGGCTCTCTTGGCAGTAATATACTAACTATTCAAATTAAGGTAGTTCGAGTGTTTTCGCAAAATTAATTTTATATTATTTTTAATGTTAATTATAGCTATAATTATGTGTATATTTTGGTTTGTTTATTCCAAATATTAAACTACATACTTGAAGGAAGAGAAAATTATATAAATTACCAAAAATTATGTTCCATTTCGTCCGAGTGGAAGAATATGTAGTCGTGTTTAACTCACGCCCTTACAACAAACATTTTAAAGCTCCTGCTAAAAATCAAAAAACCGGGAGCGCCCTCGCGCAAGACGGCGTCGCCATGTTCATTGTGTTTTGTTTCTCCCGAACAACAACATCGCTTATTTGTTTCTTTTTTGATTTTTTAAATTGAAATGGATAATCCTTCGCGCAAACATCATAAACGGCACCGTGAGCGTTCTAAGGATCGCTCTAAGCATAAATCTAGAAGACGTTCTAGGTCTCCGGGTAGAAATAGTTCTGCAGAAGATTACCTACGTGACCACAGTTCTCAGCGTCATTTTGAACGTTCTCGAAGCAGATCTCGGCGAGGTTCCTTTACCCGTTCGCATTCACGAGCTCTTTCTCATGATTTACCTGATGCTAATGTTTTAGCTTTACATGAGGAAAGATTTTGTAGCCTGGAGGCAAAGTTGTCTAAGATTTGGGATATGTTATCTCAAAATGCTGGTATCGAGGTTATGCACAGCAATAAGGAGAATGTAGCGCCAGACGCTCATCAAAACCTTGTTATTAGAGCAGTATCACCGAATCCTGCCCAGCCTGGTAAGTGCTTATTCTTTTTCGTTCATTTTGAACGTGTTTTTTCTTTTTTCCTTATGGTGTTGCTTTGGTTCTTTTAGAGGCAGTCCCAGGAGATGTGCCCATTACTGAACCCGAGACTTCGACGGATGTTGAAAACAACCGCAATGTCACTTTTGCAACACACACTGATGCCATTTCTAAGGAAAACAACCAAGAAGCCTCTGAACCGGTGGACGATGTAGCCGAGTTTAAAAAAGACCTTCTTGGTGAAAACACTTAAGACGAGAAGTATGGTGCTGAGATTCACGATTTAATTGCTCAGAACTGGAAACCAATTTTTACGGTTGGACTTTCAAAGGAAGTTAAAGAATCATTAGTGAAAAAGCACTTGGTTCCAAAAAATTTAGATCTAGCCAAAGCACCAGCCCTTAATGCTGAAGTGAAACAAGTAATCCCGGCTACATCTGTAAAACGTGATGAGTATCAGGCTTTTACTCAGAATATTCTCGCAGCTTCAATTTCAGCTCAAGCTAACCTTATGACCGAATTAGTGAAAGCGGAAGATCAATGGGATTGTAAAGGGATTTTTGAACTTGCCAGCGATGCTGGGCGTCTCACTTCACAAGTTCAGCACCATATCTCTAAGGCTAGGCGTTCATTAATTATTCCAATGCTTACGACGTCAGCAAAAAATGCGTTAGACAATTCTCCAATTGATAAAAAATTGTTCGGAGAACAATTTTTATCTAAAATGAAGGAGGCTACCGCCGCAGACAAGCTAGTAAAAGGAATGACAAAGTCGAATACACCGATCGCCAAACCAGGCAATAAGACATCCATGACTTCATTTTTAGTAATTACTGTAGTTTTCTCATCTTTCAATTATGTAGTTAAATATTTGAAATGAATAAACTAAAATATAGAAATAATATAGTAAAAATTGACATTAAAAATAATATAAAATGGACTATGCGAAATCGCTGAAACTACCTTAAATGCATGTAAATGCAGATGTAAAATAACTTGAGGAAAAGAAGCAACAAAAATATAAGCATATAGCCACGATGAAACAGTATATAATTACCATGAAAGCAATATAAACATAGATTATATGTTGGTTTTGCACTGACAAGTAATTTCGCAGAAATTTGATGCCTTAATTGAAGCAGATTTTCTTTAGTTAGGTTACTTTGGTGTTCTTTTTCTTCGACAATATTTTGAATATAATTTATAATAAATATGCCACAATTGAAACCATCTTTTTGTAAACTTCTTTTTGAATTATCTAGTTTGATTTTCCATGAAATGTTTTTCAGCTTTCCAAAAAGTGTATCGTTATCACATAAAGATATAAATTCAATCAATTTATTAAACTCTATATCTAATTGTGAATTTAACTTCAATGGATCAATTTTTGTTACACTTGCATCATTTATATTAATAATAATTAACAACCAGTGCTTGAATGTTTCTGTTAAATTTGTGTATAAGAATGGAATCAAAATTTTACTTGTAATCAAGTTATCACATTTTATATTATAACATTTGGCGTTTTTTGAATCAAATTTTTTGCTAAATAAGCTACTTCCGAATGATACTGGCATAACTACAATGCCATTATAATTTTCCATAATACATGAGATATAACTATTTATAACTGCGCCATCCAAATAACGTCCATCAAGCAAGGTCGAAAACTGCTGAAGTGTCAAAGTAAACTTCCGTTTTCCAATTACAGGAATTTCTTCATTATTATTTTCAAAAATACCCAGTGGATTGTCATATTCTTCTGTTGTAATGTTTGTGTAATAATTTATGTCAAAAAATAATCCATTATTCAATGCATTATTGTGACGTCCATAATCTGTGAAAGAAGTACTACGGAAACTATCATGTACGTTTGATTCGCCAATATTAGAATAATTTGTAATATCCATCGAAACATCTAAATAAAGAAAGATAATTTATAATTATCTTGTTAAAAAAATAATATTATAAACTACAAATTACAACAAAATACATTTGAATTGTATATCAAACCTTTGACACATTCATCAGCCTTTAGTTCATTAAGATTTGAATTAATTGTGGTATTAGATTCATTGTATTCATTAGAATTATTAGATGTACCAGGTTTTTCATGATCCACAGGATTTAAATTGTTCTCATAATCTAAATAACAAAAGATATTTCAACTAAAATATCTAAATAACGAAAGAAAATTACTAATTATCATAAGAAAATGTAATATTGTACATTAAGTTGCACGCAAGTGCATAGAGTTGCTGCTCCAGTTGATCTTACAAAAACAACTGAGTAGCCATGAAAAAGGATAAAGGGGATTAGTTCCATACTAATTAAAA
Organism: Probaryconus sp. ZL-2020; assembly: GCA_022817065.1. NCBI lineage: Eukaryota > Metazoa > Arthropoda > Insecta > Hymenoptera > Scelionidae > Probaryconus > Probaryconus sp. ZL-2020. Next base: position 3,012 of record JABFQA010000964.1, on the reverse strand, counting down.
CCACCGCGTCAGTCAGAAAATAACTAAGCTTTGATTAATGCAACTATCGAAACCACGAGGAATAAAGAATAATCTATTAACATAGGACTATCAAGCTTCGGATCTCAAAATATAACTCATGAACAGATAACTAATGAACAGATAACAGATAACTCATGAACAGACAACAGATAACTCATGAACAGATTGATGAACAGAGTAAAAAGTAAAGCAATTTTCATTAAATCAATTTTCAGTATTTACCAACTTGGATTTTAATTTAATAGTAGTACCTAAGATATCATGAAGTCGGAAAGAGTGAACAATGTCAATGCAAAAATGTCATTCGCATACATTTTTGCAACAGCATAAAAATCCAGTTTAAGTAGATCTGTAACATAAAGATAAAAAAAAAGTAACCCCATAATTCCCTAGGAAATACCGTGTGTCAGGCGTCTACAAAAAGATTTACTTTTAACGCCAACTATACGAATTGCGATAATTTGAAAACGATTATACAGATGAGATCGAATGCAGTTAATAGCGATGAAAATAAAGCCATAATTAGATTAGATATTATAAATAGAAAATGTGAATGATCTTGAGTGTAAAAAGCCTTGGAAAAGTCAAGTGGACATAAAATAGACATCATGTTGTTGTTAAAAGCTTATTGTATATGATTGAAGACAAAAATTAAGGAAGGGGTAGTACTATGACGTGTCCAAAAACCTAATTGGAGTTCAAGTAATTTGGAATTCATATCTATATGTTTCTATACATCGAGAACAATTTAAGTAAAACAAGGTCACAACTGAATTATTTCAATTACTTTAACTTAAAAATTAGTTTAAAAGATATTTAATTAAATTTTCAGTTGTGGCAAATAATCATTTTTGTCACCAAACCATATTTCCAAGCACGATGCAGTATCGAAAATTCAAATGATTGATTAATTATGTACATAAATTGAAGGTAACAGTGGAATAGAGAAAATAACAGCATCTTTAATAAGGAAGGGGAAACTGGGGACGTTTGGCCAACAAAACTAAACATACACCTATTCTAATATAATCAAGATACATTTAATTCAGTTGGCCAAACGTCCCCAGTCTCCTACAATCAGATGCGATAAATGCCTTTTTTAAACGAACAATACTACCTTTTTTAACGGATAATACTATATAAATAAGTAGTAGCATTACAAGTTGTAATTGAAATTTACAAAACAGAACTTATTGAATATGCGACAAAACATTCAAAAATATCGAACAACCCAAAATTCTTTGAAAAAGAATACCCCGCCGTGATCTGTGCTAACTCCGTGCTTTAAATACTTCATTTTTTGGAAATAGTTTCCATCTATTATCCTTGTCAAGGGATACACTTTTGCCCAGTCATACACCGAACCTTCGCAAAATCTAAAATTGCATTTCTTGTATATAATTACCTTTGGAACATCTTGGAACATCTATTATATTTTTTTCATTTTTTTCTATTTGCTGAATTGAATTTGTACAATAATTAGGATTTTCATGATCTAAATTGAAAATAATTTGTAAATTAATCGATAAAGGTTTTTTTTATAATTCTGATAGAATAAAATATACATACTTTTCTTAATAATAAATAATTTACGAAGTGAATCTTGCACCTCTTTTTTCTCTACACATTTTTTAATTCTAAAATAATTTTTCTTCGATTTACTTATCCCCATTGAAATTCTAATCTATAATGAAACACAATTGTATTTTATTTTTTATAAAAAGGACTTATTTACAATACATTGTAATATAAATGGCAGTTTTTATAATTATTTAAAACAAAAAAATGTTTAAATGTAAAAACTCTTGTGACAAAAGTTGTCCAGAACCATTTCATTCTACAGTAGTTTCATTCTATTCACTAGGCCCTAGCATAGAACCCAAAATTTTTGAGGGCACAAAATTTTTAAGATTAGAATGCGTACATAGCTCGATTACGTGTTCGTAAATGAACTTAGAAAAATTAGTCGCATTGTAGATAACGTTAATTTTATTAAAACGTTAATATAATTAATACTGAATTATTTTATCATTTGAATTTAAAATACATTTGAAATATAAAAACAAGAATCAACAAGAGGTTCTCCTTTTTCGGGACAAAAGAAATTCCGAGCACAAATACGACAGCACTACGCCCGTATATTTTTCAAAATGAATTAATTACTTTTTTTTAAATAAACAGAAAATTAAATAAAACAGTTTAAATTATTTTGTTTAAAATATAAACAGATAATTAAATAAAAAGTTTACCTTATCAAATAAGCTACCATAAGCACTTGAGGCAAGAGAAACATCTTCAAAATTGTCAAACGAAGAGCATATAGTTCTAAGAAGTCTGTCTAAGGATTTCTCTGTAAAAAGAGACATGACGAAATAGCGATTTTGTTAACGTCGACGATGTTGTCAACGTGAACGTCTGTGACAGGATCTGAATCTTTGATATTTTTTAGACGAAATCTTCTAAAATGCGATCTTCTAGAACGTTATCTTAATGAATAGACGAAACTTTTAATATTTTTATAATAAAACTTATTAATAAAATACAATTGCTATATTTGCACAATACAATTCGACTGCGTCCAACTAAATCCAATGAATTAATCAATGTTTATTTAGATCGTTGAAATGAAAATCAATTTAAACAATTGCTTTTGTCAAAAACAATTACTATAGTATTTTAAAATGATTACTAATAATAATTAATTAAATTAAATAAAACATATGAAAAAAATTAAAAATTAAAATACAAATTAAATTAAAATTTAATTAAAATTTAATTAATTAAAATTAAAATTAAAATTAAAATAAATGAGAAACAGCTTATAAAAATAAATGTAATTTAAAAATGGTTACTATTTTTTATATACAAATCCCAAAAAAGTTCAGAAAAATTAAAAATTAAATGATTGAACATTTTAGAGCATTTTTCGGGAACTTCAAATATTTCAATTTTTTTTTTTTTGACCTTTAAGAGGACTGAAAATTAAAAACT
>JABFQA010000963.1:0-15839 GCA_022817065.1 Probaryconus sp. ZL-2020 | reverse complement strand
GTATATTTTTTTTTTGTATTTTTTTTTTAATTTTTTATATTATATATATAGTTTTTTTTGTTTTTAAATCTGTTGTGGCTGTTGTTAGCTTAAAAAGTCCCTTTAACAAATACATCCAGTAGAGGGTATGGAAAACTATGCTTAATTCTTTCGCTTACAAAGTGTGTACGTGTGTGAATGTGTTTTTTTATACGATCGTTTACAATAAACGTATAATACTATAGGTTTTGCGTTATCTCAATGTTATATTTTTCTATATCGATTATTGAATCTTTCGCACGTTTGCATACTCGATGACATTCATTACACTCTTATATTCTCCTCTCTTTTCCTTTTTTCCTAAGTATTTTCTTTAAAGAGTATACGTATGTTTTTCAGCATTTATCATTTTCATCACCATCTAAATCATATTTGATTCTTCGCAAAGCTGAGCCTTTTTCGGGCCGAGATCCATTTGATTCGCTATTAATTGCAACTTCCCATTCTCATTTTCTTCTATCTCACAGCTCACGTTTTTATATATAATATCTCTCTTTGTCTCTTGTTTCTTTTAATTTGAAACTCCTTTACCAGATATTTGTCGATTATTATACCCGCCGACCGATTATGACGAGACAATATTTCACACTGTAAAAGAGCTTTAATTGAAATGGTAATTCAAGTGAAATTAACAGCACTGTTCATGATACTATGTCCCGCTACTTATTAATTTCCTATGAAACACGAGGGCTCCCTATACCTATTATCAATTCTTCAAACTTCAAAATCTTTCTCTATAATTATTAATCTTCCTGATAGAACTTTAATATATAAGTCGTATTTCCCATCCAAAATATAGTTTACGTTACATAAGCTTAAGATCTTCGTTCAGGTTGCACTCGTGTACTCCGAATATTGACGCCAATATCATCCCGTCTGCGGTCGGTTATTACACGAACACAAAGTTTCTGTTCGGCCATAAACAGTAATATTATTTTTCACCTAAAAATCGCCGACTAGCGCCAACTCCAATGGCACGTTCGTTAAATCGTAATTCTCTTCGATTATTTATTTATTTCGTCTGCCATTCGAAAACCCTTTTTTTTGCGTATTTCCATTCTCTTTAACAATAACAGGTACTAGCATAGCTACCACAGTCGTACGTATCGTTTATAGTTATAATTAAGTTTAGATATTACTAAGTGGTACTGCGTCCCTTCTACACCATGACTCTTCTCGAATCCACGTTTATGCAATTTCAGGTTTTGTGCGCGGACGGTGCTTACCGACTCGAGGAGGACTATGTGTTTCGTTGTAGGAAATAGATATGTCTCGTTTCGAATCAAAGATTGGCCGACGAACCACTTTGGTGTTTCTCCCTTGCGGGAAATTGCGTATGAAAATTGAAAATCCATCTTACGATATATAGTTAGTCATTACAGTTATCGTTAACTTTTGTAATCATTAAAAATTTGTTTGTTCGTTATACAAGCGGTTGACCGATGACTACTCCGAGTATTGCCTACGCAGGTATCTCACCGGGAGGACTAGAATTTTGGATGCTGTTCTACCGATTTAACGGAATGGTCGGTAAGCAGAACGTCCGCGACTGATCAACTGTTCACAATGCCAGGATAACGGTTTTTAAACATTTAGCACCCAGTGCACGGCTCGAAGCACGTCACACCTCCACCGTTGTTACTGCTGTTTGGGCCCATAAAAGAACGCTGCAATCAGTGCATGCCCCAGAGCTACTTTTTTAGAATCAAAGACTAAATAATAGTTCAAAAGATCGCTATTTCTCTGAGACTGTGATTGGTTGATTGGTAAATTTCTTTAGGAATAGCTGAGGAATGCACAAAATCGGCTTCCAACTTGTGGGAGCAGTAACCACGGTCTTATTAATGTAATCACCTGATTATCTCGACGTTAGGTGGCCGTCGCCGCTCTCGGACCTGGTGAAGGGACGAGCTGGCAGCTGCGTCCTTCCTCAAAAGTCATCGCAACGTTTGTACTAGCCTGACGGCATTTGTAACGCGTGGCCCAGCAAGTTGATTTCGAGAAATCGTCCGCGGCTTTTTCGGCCTTGCCTTTCCCCATTGGACATTCAATTTAAAATTCGTGCGAACCGAAAGGGTTAGAAGTCGCCGCGACGTTGCGCAGAAAGAAGGTTTCATTTGCAGGTAAAGAGTCGGTAACAAAAGTAAAAAAGGAGCGCGTGACATGTTAAATAACGCAAGACGATTAGTTGAGTTGTCACGATGAGGAAGTCAAGGGCCTCGGTCGCCGTCCTCGCGAGCATAAAAAAGACGCAGCATTGCCACCTACGTCGGCCTGAACCCACCACTCTACGTCTACTGTTTATTTATTACAAAAATAAAATGTAAGATCGTACCGAAAACGAGTCCCGCGAACGACTCGGACCCGCATCTCAATTGGATCTCCTGCGGCAGCATCCGCGACCGTTTCGCTAGGATCCGTAAAGTGAGTGCATCTGAATTATAATACATAGGCTCTACAGATATATCATTATTAATTCTCCGACTATACCAGTGAAAAAATAAATTATTACACGTTGGTAATATCTGTGTGTATGAGTGTATTTGTGTATGTATGGTATCGCTGTCCTCAAGGCGTTTGACCCTATCAACTGCCCACGTACCAGACTGGATACGACTTTGGACAAACGCCTCGCTCGCATTCGGGTCCGTGTCTGATTGTTCAGAAACTGGCAAATCGTCAACTCTGCTCCCCCGCCGAAAGTTATCAGGCTAATCTTTGCTCGTCATGGGTCTCAATAGTCAAACGCGTATTGTTGGTACACTTAAAATAATAATGGATTCTGGGATAATCGTCGATAGCATTACCGATACACAGGCCGAACTCGGCTAGCACTCATTGTAAACGCCGTTAATGTTATCCCAGTGAATTATTCATCTCGTGTACTATCAGTATCCCGACAGCTCATCTCGCCGTCTGCGCGAGCTTTGTCAAAAAGGGGGACATCAAAATTGGAAACGACAGGAGTAAAGCGGACGCGATGGTTCGGGGGAAACAGTTTGGGACACCAGGTAGCAATCAGAGGGAAGTTTTTGAGTCAGGAACGAGCGGCAGGAAGGTGCGAATGAAGGGAGGAATTAGCCTCCACTTGAATCTAATGCGGAGGTAGTCGAGGATAGAGGGTTCCGGGCGGGATCGCAGGGGCGACTCTACACCGCTGAGGATAGGCGTGTTTCGCGTATACGTTGAGCCGGGCTCGGGGGGTATTAGTTGGCCACGAGGAGGTGCTGATATTGGCTGGCGGGATAGGCTGTCACGGAGCCCAGGCCGAAGTTGTTCAGACCGTCGACCAGCGCGGTCTTATCAGCCTGCTGCTGAGACGCATTGGCGCCGCTGCTGGCGCTGCCGGACCCAATCGGGCCAAGATTACCGGAGTTCTGTGAACCGCTTCCACCGTTAACGCCGCCGTAGAACTGGTGGCCGATGGTACCTGGGTCCAGATAGGACGACGGGAATTTAGCGCTAGCGTAGAGATCGGTCTGCAGGTAACCACCGTGATTCGCGGAGTCAAATATATTACGATGAGGGAATTGCGGGTGGTAAGTGGGCGCGTGTTGGAAGAAGTAAGTGCTGGGGTCTGTGTGCTGGCCACCGCCAACGAGACCTGGCGAGAGGCTGCGGCTGTTCGGCGAGCTTTGCGACACAGGCAAACCGTTAGGCTGCTGTTGTTGCTGCGACGGATGCTGCTGTTGTTGCTGTTGCTGATGCTGCTGGTGATGGTGGTGGTGAATTTGTTGTTGCATCGCCCTTTGCTTGATGTAGTTTGAAAACTCGGTGGGAGACATTCTGTAACAATTCAAATATTCTGTTAGACTGATATTCTTTTTCGTTTCTTGATAAGTTTTAGTCTCTTATTGCTAATCTGTAGTTTTATAATTATTTTCTTGAAATTTGTTAAAACAAATATGGGTATTTTATTCCAAACAATTTCTTTTATCTGATATAAACTACCAACATTACTAATTACATTCTGAAATAATATACAATTTTTTTTTTTTTTTTTTAATTATAAAAATTCACCTGTTAGCCCTCTTGCTGCTTGTTTTGAGTTTGGTGCTGCCAAATTTAGTCTGAGCGAAAGTCGCGGTGGTAAAAGTCAGCGGTGCCGTGGTGCGAGGAATGAAAGCAGGTACAGGGCTGGGCGAGCCCTTGAAGGAACTAGTGAGGGGCGTGGGAGACGGTGCCGACGACGAGCCCGAGCCATGTCCGTTTTGCTGGTTATTGGAAGAGCCGTTGCTGGCGTTGCTGCCCAAAGAGCTGGGGAAGGGTGATGTTGATTTTGGGCTGAGACTAAGGCCGCTCAAAGAGGTGCCTACGGCTTCGATGGGCCTGAAGCACTGGGCCTCAGGATTGAAAGTCTTGGTGACTTCTCTGTCGGCAGAAGTTTCATCGTGAGGATCGGCCGTCTCGGAGTAGAGGATTTTCACAGCGCTGGTCTCGCCGATGCGATAGCTGACCTCACCAGGGTCAACCCAGACTGCCAACTCGGACGGCAGGTTCTCGAGGATGTCCTGGATTGGCACGCCACTCTCTTTGGCAGCTCGCTCGAGAACCGGGTCCACGGGATCGCCCGTTTTCAAGCATCTAAAGGCCGATCCTTTAAAGGGCTTTTCTGGGTACCAGTGGCCCTTAAATTTGTCCTTCAGTGCCTTCTCCAGCTCCTCGCCAAAGATGTTAACTCGTCGGCGCGGCAGCTTGTTGTATAGGTAAGATATCACGAAATTTAATGCCACCTGCACTTCTATGTGCATCTTGGACTTGGAGAAGTGAATTTTCGGGCTGTTCTTGGCTCTTTTCACGGAAGAAAACTATCGCGGCTGTTAAAGCCGTCGTGTGGATCTCACCGTGCAGAACAGGAGATCTTGATGGACGTCTAAAGAACTCTTCGCCAATCTTCAGGCGCTGCACGGGCAATCTTCAAATCTGCTTCGATGAATCTGCAATTTGAAACAGTAAGTAATAACACTTGTGTTATTATTATTTTATTTTATTTTTTTTAATTTTGATTTATATAAGTTTCAGTTAACAATATTAAATGACATTCCACACCGGTATTCCCTAATCAAAATAAATATATTCATCAATTAATATTAACTCACAATCAGTTTAATTATTATTATTTTGGAACATAAGAAAAATCATGGTTTACTTTATCTGACATCTATCATATAGTTTCTACTTTATGTGCATGATATTAGACCTGATTTAAATCAATAAAATCTCCCACTTTTATTATCTCAAAACATGGTTAAATCATCTGAAAGATCATCCGAACTCTTTTCCCAAGGATTGCCAGTTTTATTCTACCACAAATTTACAGCGACATCAAAAGATCAAAGGCTTTAACCTGAGAGACTCTCACTCCACTTCATTTACCGGGGCGCGACGACAGAAGGGATACAAATTGTTAAAGGCGTTTCCCTCTGAAAAGTCGATTAATTTCTCGCGTCGTGCTTCGCCTCATTGCGACTCGACAGGAAGTAATTGGCTACTATTTGCGTTCCCAATGAGAGGTGTATATCTTATTACACAGCTTCCTATTCGATTTCTCTCTAACTCTACATCTTTATGGTGACATTGTTAAACTAAATGTTCTTGCTGAGAATAGCAACTTTTCCGTAAAAATTTAGATATTCCATAATTATATCTAAAAACTAATGAGCAATTGTCAAGCGAGAAAGGAAAATAAATGTTGCAGCAGTAACTACAATATATGATGTATTTTTCTGAATGTTAAAAATGCATTTTTATATCATAACTCATTAAAATGAATTATGAATGTTGCTGGAATTGATTTGTTTCAAGGTGAAATCTTACAACAAATGAGATTCAAGTGTTATTCATTCCAGATTGATGAATCGCTGTTTATAACGTATTGTCCACAATACTTGAGAAAGTGGATTAAGTGATTAGCTATACTAGATAAAGTATTGATTATTGCATTGAAGCTACCGTGTTGCTAGATATTATTTAGCGTCATATTATATTATACGTTTCATCCATTTGAACGCATACGAAAGCGTAGTAGAACAAAGAACAAAGTGTTCTTTAAATTGAGATACATTGCTGGGTTATAAATAAAAACGCAAAGTCCTGCATTAAAAAAAAAAAATAAATAATTTTCTGGAATATTACTTTTAACATAAAACTTCTAAAACACTTATGAAGTGTTTCAACACGCATTGCGCTATCCAAGTAAAAAATTTTTTTGTTCGCACATGGCTGTTCTGCGTATTGTTCAATTATCATAATTAATGCGATAAAATACATTCGATATCATCGAATAAGCGTATCCAATTACACGAACGCTTATTACTATTATTTACAACAAAAAGTAAATAACTATACGTCACGATATAAAGCATTTTTTCATGTTTTACGTTTTTCAATGTTATTTTTTTTTTTTTTAATTGAATGTTGTAAAGTATACTTCAATTAAAGAGGAGTAAAGCTTTATTGTGTTATCGATTTTCAAATTACCTTAACATACAATATTTATGAACTGAACATTCTGCAAGCAAATCAAATTTAAGAATTTTATTAATTCATAGTGAAACGACACAACAGAATAATTCGTATTTAATTGACTGTTCACAGAATGTTAAATGTTACTTTTTAATTTTCAATTGCAAATAACGCATGTCTTTTAACTATAACGAGCGGCTGTTAGGAGCGATTTGAAGAATGGAATATGTAAACTAGGGAGATGGCCGTGATGATCGGCAAACCCTTCGAGGCACATAATGCAATGGCAGAGGTATATACAAAGCCGCTTGAAAATCCAAAGGTGATAAAAGGATCGTCCTTGGAGCTGCGTCGATCTCGAGTGCCTATCTCTTTGCGAGCGCCGCCGCAATTGCGGAAGTTGGTCTGAATAACGCTGAGGACGAAACGCTCTCGAGATTCTTGGGCGTCTCCCAAGAAAGAGCTGCAGCCAGCCGACGACGTCTACGTGGCTCGAATCTCTTTCTACCTCGTTTCCCGTGACTGTTAAATGGCTTGGTTAGAAAGCATTGTTAAAAGTCATTTCCACCATTTCCATCCACCTAGTCCAGACGAAAGAGACGCCCAAGAAGAATGTATAATTATTTTAATTTATTATCCGCTTCCATTATTTCGCGAGGTAACCGCAGTGCCCCTAATGAGTAATTAACGGCGAGTTTTTCGCAAATTATGTACCGGAATAATGGTTACGGCATCTTTGCGTAATTTACTATGAATATGCAAAGCACATGTAAACATCGTTCTTGAGATTGTCTAACAACAGTCTCGTTTGGTGCTGTTTATTTTAGAATATAGATGACATATTACAGAAATCGTACATTTTGCAATTTTTTTTTTTTTTTTTAATAATATTCAACAATTTGAAATATATTTTTAAATGATGCTATCTGCTAACTGTCAACGATCGGATTTTTATCCCAAAGGCTTTATCTTTTTCCTATCTATTATTCGAGAGTTTTTGGAAAAGTTTCGAACTAACGTTTTACCAAAATTACAAACGTGTTTTATAAATCATTTACTCAGATCGTAAGACCCTTTCAAAAGTCCAAAACAATTTAAATTTGAAATTTTTATCGAGGTGTTTCTTATGTTCCAATTTAAGAATAATTTAATAAATTAACAATTTCATATTAATTTATTGATATATTTATTTTTATTATCAATACATTTCGGTAATTAATAATTTCGGTAATAGTGATAACTAATATCAATAAATATTGAATATAAATAAATATTTAATAAAGTAATATTAATCAATGCTTTCTAATAGTTTTGTTAGTTCGCTATGTTAGTGAATATCATTTTTCAAGATAGTTCGATGAAGATCATTTGAAACCTTAAAATTGTACCATGAACATTGGAAAAGTAAAAACAAATTTAGTAAATGAAATTGGAGAATAGGTAAAAGTCCATTGAACAATCGTGCTCGAAATGTTAGCAGTTAAAGCGCACGTCGAAAAATTGCACGTAATGACTTCGATTTCTTTTCTTCGGTTAACATTTAACTCGATTAATACTATCAATAGTCATGGAGTACAGTAACCCATTACGTCAGAGAAATTTATTGATTGCTGACACGACTACGATTACTCGTTAACTGTATCTAAACTCGTGTAGCGCATCAAAAATGAAATTGACATTTATTTGTTGGCATTTTCAAGTGGCGACTGCATGTATCCGAGAGGCACAGCCTGTTACGAATAATCGCTTCTCGAATAACAATAATTATCGCTGTAAACGCGGCGCTGTGTTTGTAATTAGAGCACCTCTTTTTCTGCTTATCACATTACTTGTATGGGAGATAATAATTCACGTTTTTTTCCCATTCTTTAGAATTCGTTACATCAGAAGCGCGATACAGTTTGCTCCGATAACGATAACCATAATCAAAATCGTTATCTTCATCTTTTCCCTTTTATTTGCGGTGCTCCTTTTCTTCATTATCTAGATAGAGCACTAGTTTTATAACGTTATAAAAGACCGTTTATAAATACAGCAATAGATATTATAACTCTAGCTATAGTTTAGTTGAAAAACATTTAATGTTATGTCCAATGGTAAAAATAATGCGAAGACCTTGCGAACTATTAATACAATGTAAACTTCAATTATGCAATTAAAGTACGATGTCGCGGAAATTAATGTTTTAAAAATGATATTAAATCGTTCCGAAGCAAATACGATCATTACCAATGACGAGTGATGACATTAACAGTCGCGATATTATGTGATCAAATGCAAGAGATAACACGTGTCGCAGCCGATTACACAAAAATGTTGATTATTTTATAAATGTTAATGATTGCGAAATACATGCTACTGATGCGTTCACTTTTGTTTGTTTGTCCGAGTTCGGTGCCAATGTAAACAAGGCCAGTGATGGAACTTTTGTGCTAATTGGATTATGTACTCGCGATCTAGACGAGTTAATAAGAGCGATAAATGAACGAGACGCAAAAAAATCGCGTGACTGAATGTGACAAGTGGAATGAACAACGAAAGCCGACGACGAGTGTCTGCTGCTGGTGCGCCTGGATTAGTTGGGCAAAGTTCGAACGTAAGTGAATAGGGAATACCAGAGCGTAAATCAAACAGTCATTGTTGCGAAAGACCCCAAAGAACTCAGCAAAGACATGGAACAACACAATGATACCTTCGGTTGTCCGGTCGAGGGTTTAATTGCTTTTTTCAAATGGATTTAATTTGTTAATTATGAACACCAGGGTATATTTTTCTGGGGTTCCTGAGTGATTATAGAAGGTTATTTCTTCGAATGTTTTAATGAACAAATTGAAGAGGTGTAAACACGAATGATTTAGTATTTGGATATGACATAACGAGAATAATTAGATTGTGACACGCAGAACATTGATACAGTCATAAAGGAGTGTTAATTAGATTGCTTTAGTTTACGTTATTTTGGTTAAAGTAAAATTGGTTTGTTTTTTTGTTCTGATAAAATAACTTATAAACGAAAAAAAAAAAAAAAAATCCGAAAGAAATATATGTTATTTATGTATTGTAGTGAATGTATATCTTTTGTTGGGGAAGTGTAATGTAATGTAATTTTCGGGGATGTTGACTTCTGTGGGTAATTTAATAAAGTAGGAAAATCTTAGAGGAGTCAAAATGACCCCTCCGGGTATTCTACTCTTAATGGTTGGAATCTTTTGTGTAACTACCTTCCACAACATTATTCGCATTAGGCCATTTCGCAGTTGGTACTTTGTGAGGGTGAAATATTCCTTGTTATCTCGAATTTACCAGATGTGACCGTTTAATTAATTAATAATGAACTTAGTCATTACTATAAAATTCGTGTACATTTATTTTCAAGATTACAATATTGTAATAGCTTTTTCATTACTTGGTACCGATAGTTTTGCAGCTCCTCCTCCCTAGGCTTTTCAAGTTACGTACTTTGAATTTGGATTTATGCGTAATTGAAATGGTTGACTGTTTCGACGACACGTATGCCCTGCGAAAAAAGTCCCTTGCAAGAGTCGACTAATCCGTTTCACCTGTCCCGCATGCGCGTGTTTTCGTATCAAGCTTTACAGATTGAAGTGCATGCTACTAGGTATATCTCCTGAGCTAGCAATAGTACAACCACACTGTAAGTATTGATCCTGACAGGGAGCCCGAAGCTTTTCTAAAGTTAAAAATACACGGCCTTGTAAGAGTCGCAGTGGAGCCAAGTACGCAAAGAATCGCAATTTCCTGCAACTCCGGCCACTGCACTCGATTCCGGTCAATGTGGAAGATTCGCCCAACTGGGATTCGTACCGACCTGCGAAGAAGTCGCTCCAATCGTATCTTAAATAAAGTTGAGAGTACCTACCTACCTACCGACCAATTACGGTTACAAAAAAAAAAAAAAAAAAGGGGAGAATAAACAGAAGCTAATCTTAAACTGAAAACAGTCATCATCATTATTTACGTTTCACAATTGAAATCGATGACAAACAAATTATTTTGAATGAAACGTTTAAAAAACGAACGCTGATAATCTTAGTAAGAGGCCAACGGCGTAACGAATTACTGTGCAATGTCATAGACAATGTGCAAAGGTCGTCTCGGTCACCCTTGCCGGCAGCAAACTGAATGAGATGGTCACACGATTGGAGGGGCTTAAAATGTGGAACATACAAAAGTGTCCTTCGCTGAACGATGTCAATGAAGTAGTTCGAGGCCCGCGTATACGACATTGCACCGGCGTCCTTGTTAAATCGTTCGCTTTCCAATGTGCATTCACAGTCCAGAAAAGCGATCCAAAATGGCGCTCCAGCGGTTTTTAGCACAATGCGTTATCACCGGCGGTTTCGTAACGATGCAATACATATCCATTTATTTTCGCTTTCAAAGTGTTCCGGATTGTTGTTTACAAACAGGAATACGTAACCGTAGAGGCGATGTTGAAATTGAAATTAATGGTAACATCTTTTCTTTTCGCCGAAAGACTTAAATCAGTTGGAAAAACTATTTGGAAATTTATGTCCATTTATATTCCACATTGAATTTCGAGAGTTACTTTTGATGCTCTTTCTTCAATTTGCAAAATTGATTGTCGTAACTATGTAAAAACGTTCATAAAATTACGGAAATATTTTCGTCAGCCGAGAATCGTAAGGGTGGTTGTTTTTGTCCCATCATTAGCATTAGTCATTATTCGTGAATTGTTTGTTGAGTTCCATAATGTCTTTTACAGTAGCAGAATAAATCCAGACAATTTTTCGCAGTAAAATTGTCCACTTGCATCTCATGAAATAATAAACAAGAGGCGATGTATTTAATGATTTATTCATTTCTGTTGGAGGCATCTAGAGACAACGAATTTATGACAAAGAAGAACACTTCCTTGCGATTTACGAGAGAAGTCGTACAACACAGAGCGGTTATAGACTGTCAGCGTCAATCGATTATGCTCACGCACGAATTAGGTCAAGTCTCGCCCCTCGGTTGCGTAGCGCTCTGTGTCGCAAGACCAAAAATACATCCCCGGACTATTTTCTTTTTTTATCCCCTGGACCGTAATTATTAATACCATCAATTTCCAATAATCTTCAAAGTTTCACGACACTCGTTACAAAATGGTAAAACGGAATACATTAAATTTTTTTTCTTCGCCCTTTCAATTTTACGCCGAACAATGTTTGCAAAATGCTTTGTGCATTTTTCGTAACGAGTTTCGCGTAAACTTTCTCCGTTTCGCGTTTTTCAGCCCTTTACTGCCTTAGCTCTTCCCTGTCTCTTTTCAACGTTATATCGACCGACTCGACAGATCAATACATAGTACATACATATATAGACACAGCGGGAGCAGACACCGCGCTGCTGCTCCGGATAACGACACTACAACACGGTACTGCCCTATAAGCCTCAATTTGAATACCGTCCTAAATTCTACAACTCGTACAAAAGAATCGTGGCGGAGTACAGAAATGTTCAAACTATGTTTGTTAACGACTTGATATCGTACTTCAATAAATAATTACAATGATGAGAAACTATAGTCATTAAATTTTAGTTTCGATGATTTTCACCACGAAATTTTTACAAACTGTGTATACTGAAAAATGTCCAAAGATTTTCGGTGATTTGTTTTGCCTGATGTTTTTTTTTTGTTTTTTTTTTTTTGAACAAAAATGTAATTACAGAATTCTCTGAAAGATAAATCATGAAAGTGTTGATTGCATAATGTTAGAATTGCATTGTAGAATTCGAAGACGTGATGTTTTATTCATTGACATTCAGATCATCTCTAATTTTAAGTTTGCAAGTTAAGATGACGTAAGGTGACAATTTTTAAAGGTCTTTTTTTTTTTATATGAGAGATGTAGGCAAAAGTATGAAAAATGCGTGAGGAAAAGTTATAGAATAAAGATAATAATAAGGGAAAGCACAGAAGCCATTATTCAAAGAAATACGAGCGTCGTTTATCATTCTCAGGACTTACTGGGAGCCTTCTACGACTGATAATGAACTGACGACGTTCGTGTTCTGTCTGTTAGACTATAATCGTCTCTGAAGAAAGATGCTTGACTATTAAATGCAGCAACATGGAATGCGAGATAAAATTAATATTCAAAAATTTTGTTATTGTGAAAATGCACACTTCCAATCTACATAAACTTCCCATTCTGCAGTTTATTTTTAGGAAATTAGATCATCCATTTTATTCCATTTTATCAATGTTATGAATACTATGGTTATGTCAAATTGTTGTAAAATCTATAATGATTTTGTTAACTTTTTTCATCACTTGTTAATTAATTTTTGAATTTATCCCGTAAAAATGTGAATAGGTCTCGCAAGAATTTGTAGCGTTGAAAGTTTTATTTGTAAAATCCCATTTTCCGCGATGGGAATCACATCGAGAAATGATTTTTTAAAGTTTCGGTAACGATAAATATTTAAGGTGGTTGCGCGAGTCGAGTGGTGGAAAGAGCATTTTACAGTCGAAACTCATTCATAAATAATTAACGAGGAAGTTTTGTATTCCGGGTGGAATATAGATACGGCCATAAAATCCAAGTCTCGTAACATTTCGCGTAGACCGGTACTTTGAATTAGTTCCAAAAGTCGTTGAAATATGGAACGTTTCAGCTTAAATGTAATTTCGATTTTAAAAGCTACAACAGCAAGTACAACATCTGATTTGTAAGACGATGATGAAGTTTTATTTTGCCGTCAACAAATCCTTTATTTGGAATTGAAAAAGTTGTCTTCCAGACTTCTTCAAACTAGCACGCTAAATGAAATATTAATTAGATGAAAAATCAAAATGGGTGTAAGAAAATATGATGAAGAAAGTTAATACACAATTATGAGGTGGACAAAAATTGACGAAACTTTTAGCTCTTAAAGAAACTGAATTTCAGAACGACATTACAAGTATTTTCAATTTATTCTAAAAGTTGTCTTCTGTAAATTTATAATTACATCTCGAACGAACTACGAAATTCTTGTTTTAAATTCATACTAAATATCCAAGTATACACTTATGTTATTTTATCATCGAATTCTCAATTCTTTCGAATTCAAATGACAGTCATTTGCATAAACATCCGCAGTCTAATAATTACATTCAACTTCCTCCGTCGTACTTTGGACCAATCAAACAACTTTCAGACAATTAATTATGCTCTATCCTTAGACGAATGCGAAAGACGGAAATGTTGGAACGGTCCCAAACTCATCAGCCTCAGTTCCGTTAATTGATCAAACTGCAAGTCGAAAGTAAAAAAAATTGTAATAAGAAAGTTTGTCAGTGTCAGCCGGAATAAGAGCCCTAGATTTCAATTTGTCTAAGCTCCCGAGCACAAAGGGGACTCGCGTGCATACGTAGCACCGATCACGCGTCGCAAACGCGGAGATTAAGCGACGAAATGAGAGTGACGGATGCCTGATTGAAGTCTGCGCGTGTGTTCGAGCGAACTGTCGGAAGCTTTTAAAAGGCATCGAATAGGAAGGTCCTTTAAGTCTGTCGAAGCAGACGATGGTCTATATACGCCAAAGGAAGAAAGTGGATGGCTTGATCGATAGGCTGACTCTAGGAATTGCAAAGTCGTCGATGTTTTTCTATTTAGGGAGGAAATACCTATTCTGTTCAAGTGGACGGAATTGCTGGGGGAGATGAAAAACATTCCCATGTTGGACAAATTAATGCACTCGAATGGGAAACGATGGCTTGTGTCAAGACGGAGCTTTTACACTCGGAAAAATCAACATTTGATTCACAGACTATCGATTTCCGTTGAGATATACATATATTTATATATATACCTCGCGGACACGTATATAACTCCGGTGCGCCAATATAAATGTGATGAGACAGTGGATCTCAAGAGGAAAATAAGGGAATGGTCTTAGATGAATTGATTCATATGCATGCAGAACTTGAGGTTGACCTATATACGATCGGGACTCGATATCAATTAATTAATTCCATGGATCTTGAAGTATTTCAACGTGACTCCAGTCGATTTCGCGTTCTAAAAAAGCTTGGGTCATAATTTTTATAACTATTGTTCTTTGTAAAAACTTTGAACTGCATATTCAAAGGAAGTATTCACCTGTGTGTTGGTAACTTTATAGGTCAGGAAAATCGATGCGTTGTCTAGAAAAGATGAATTTCACTTTTTCATCTCAACGTAATTTTCATTAAATAATTCATCTCATTCCACTTCACAAAGTCGTTATTACGTTCAATAAATAATTTCGGATTAAATTCCTTCTTTATGATCTAAATCCTAAAAAGCGAATTTTTTTCCTAACAGTTTATTTCCCAGAAGCCAACGGATCCCGTAATCTGTCTGACACTTAATTTGACTAAACGACAAGAGTGCCTGGTTATAAAGATATTAAGCGGCGATAACACTCGGGGACAAATGAAAATATAAAAAGCAGATGCGAACCGTTCGTTCGCCGCAAAGGACGAATTAGTAAGAAACATTTTGTCGGAATGGCCTTTGCGGAAAGTTTTCTTTAGAATTGCAAAGTATTAAGTGAGGAAGAAGAAATAAGACGATTCGAAGCGCGCGCACGTCGAGGACATAATTCGCCCAGCGTCTTAACGACAGAGTGTGAAAGGTTTCATAGTGATAAACGCAGCAGGAAGGAAATGTTCCGACACTCGTTCGTTGTTGGGTTAATGAATAAGGCCCATTAGGGAAGGGTTACCGTTGGCCATAAAACGCCCGTTGGCATCGCGTTTCACGTGTCGTAACGTTTTACTCGGTTACGGTTTACGTGCGAGCAGCAGAAGGCAACGGTAACGTTAGTGGCTTTCCGGGTTACGATAAAGCCGGTAAATCTGGCGTAAACAATGGCGACGAAGGCGAACGTTATGGCGCGCCGTGCCAAAAAGACCATTCTGTATCGCGGCACAGCTTCGTGCCAACTTTGGCGCATCCATATACATTTCAGGCTCTTTTCCCTTAGCCTGCATTTTATACTTCCCGGTCAATAATTTACCGTGTTTTTACGCCGACGATCATCGCGTCGCGAATCGCAAGATCGCGTCCCACTCGTAAATCTGGTATCGAACGTCCTTACCGCTACTTTGCGCGAATAATCGATCGAGATGTTCAGTTAATGCACCAAACGCGAGATTAAACTTTTATTTACATCATCCTGCCAGCTTTCACCATTAAACGTGCATTATACTTTTGATCGATGTAATGCGATATTTTCGCTAAAAAGATGTCAGCTAAAAAATGTTACCTTTTGTATGAATTTTGATAATATGGATAAATTTAGTTTTTATCAATTTTTCTTTATGATCTTCACTAACA
>JABFQA010000962.1:0-15844 GCA_022817065.1 Probaryconus sp. ZL-2020 | reverse complement strand
AAATCTAAAAAGTTTTTTAAAACAGCTTGGTAGAGAACAATTTTAGTCATTAGATATATTCAGATCTCCATTAATTTCAATTTAACCATTATTACAAACTTCTTTATAAATTAGTTAATTTTGCAAATGCACAATTTCTAAAGTTATTCACTGCCAAAAATAAAAAAACCCTTAAAAGAATTCCAATAAAAACGAGCTTCAAAAAATCTTTCAGCCAATCTCTTTCTTCTTTTCTAATCTATCTTTTCAATCTATCTTCTATTCTGTATCACATCACAGCTATGAATCTTTTACTCTCAGTTTCATTTTAATCATGAAATAATCGATTTACAAAATTTTCTAACAATATAAGATGGCAAATAACAAAAGACGTTAAGAAAACAAGTCATAAAAATAAATTACGGGACATCAATAAAAATATGTATTATTCATGTATCGAAAAAAAATGTAAGTAAGGCAATTTGTCTGCATCTCAGAACAGTCACTGATGTTCATCTTTTCTTTATCAACCATTTAGTTATCTGCGCCCAGGGCTTGATCGCCAAGGACAAGAGCGGAACGTCTGATCCATACGTAACAGTTCAGGTCGGGAAGGTAAAGAAACGCACAAAGACCATGCCGCAAGAACTGAACCCAGTGTGGAACGAGAAGTTTTACTTGTAAGTCTTCCTCTGCTGCCTTCTTATCGTTTCCAGCACACTTATTGGCCGCTTCTTTTTCCCTCGATTTTTCATTTGCAATTTATGACGGAAGCATTATCAGAAGATTAATACGGTTTCCCAGTAAAATCTCCGATATTTTGTTTGTTACAATGTGGAACGAGTTATTTATTTCACGCTGACCTGACAATAATAATGGCTATGCTGATAAAATCAGGTGTTCTTTACTTTGGCAATTTTACGATACAATAAATTATAGAATCTTTTTTAAATTTCAATTATCATAAATTTATACTCCGAAAACAAATTACAATGTTATTTTATTTTTTATTTTGCAATATTACGATGAAATATAATCAATGCAGATAGAACAGTAATTGCAATCAATAGGCACTGGCAAATCTCATCGTAGGAAATCAATAAGAAAATTTATCGTGTGAACAGAAAATTTAGGTTACAGTAATTTAAAAGTTATTACCGGTATTTTGATGTAATTTGCCGCTCATTGAATCTGCTCAAATCGTAGACCGTCGTGTTCTATTATTTTTTTATCTCACGATCTTTCTATAGAAACCGAACTGTTCAATCTACAATTCATCAGTTATTGAACTGACGATTGAAATGAAATTAGTTGTATTATACAAACTTATTAAAGTAACTTTTTTTCTACTTCTTTTTCCCGACCGAATGAAAAAAAAAAAATTTAATTACTTATCGATACTTCTTATAATAAATAAAGAACCAAAAAAAAAATCAATCTTTATGAGATAATGAAATGACGGACAAAAAAACTTTCAGCGAATGTCACAATTCTTCCGACCGGATAAAGGTGCGAGTGTGGGACGAGGACAATGATCTGAAATCGAAATTGCGACAGAAATTGACGAGGGAGAGTGATGATTTCCTGGGCCAAACGATAATCGAAGTTCGAACGCTCAGCGGTGAGATGGACGTCTGGTACAATTTGGAGAAGCGAACTGATAAGAGCGCAGTTTCTGGGGCGATCAGGCTACACATCAGCGTCGAGATCAAAGGAGAAGAAAAGGTCGCACCTTACCACGTGCAGTACACGTGCCTTCATGAAAACCTGTTCCACAGCCTTTGCGAAAACAACGGAGGTATGGTGATTTTGCCCCAGGCCAAAGGCGACGACGCTTGGAAGGTTTATTTCGATCCCCCTGGCGAGGAGCTGGTCGATGAATTCGCGATGAGATACGGCATCGAAAGTATTTATCAAGCCATGACGTAAGTAGACGTTTAATTATCCAGAAAATTCCCTTCAAAATGACATATCACCTCTTTTTGATTTGATTAAAATTAGAAATGAGTATTGTTATCTCAAAAATATTTTGTGGATTCAATGACATTTCGATGTATGCATAAATGTAAATTAGTATTTTATACTAAATTCGGTATTCCATTAAGGATAATTTGATTTTTCATTGTCCTAGAGATTTACAGTTATTAGATTGTTTATTCGATCAAATGGGAATCTAACATTATGATGGAGAATTTAATTTTCGAATGCAAGTTATGTTAAATTTATGTTTTACTAATATATTGCGCTTAAACAATTTCTAATGAGGCAATTAGTAAGATTAAAACACACTACAGTGATACAGCTCAGTATATGATCAGACAACAAATGTTCATTCGTCATGTTCTTGTTTTATTAAGATTTTCCTTTAAGTTGGTGAATGATTGTTCAGAATAAGAAAATAATAAAAATGTGATTTTTTTAATTCTGTGAAAACGTCGTTTTTAATTATCAAATTTGATTGAAGTTTTACGCTGAAATTCAAGACCAATTATTCAAGAGAAAAGGAACAATCTCTTTGTACACAGTTGATAAGTTCAAAAGAGGAATGAAATTTTAAAATGAAAAATTTTATTTTTTTAATTAACGACATGACCTATATAACTTATTTAAAAAAACTGAGTTTTATATGAATTCAATAAAAATATGTGATAAATAGAAATTAAACATTTCGCACAGTATATTTTTTTTTATACATTATTAAAAATGAAATTAAAACTTTAGCAATACAAATATGGACTAAACTTTTCTATAACAATGAATTGCAAATAGTTTTTTGTATTAATCAAATTAAAAAAATAAATTTAAAACGTCATCGAAAATGTAAATCTTTATACTCATGTATAATACAGTTCAGCAGTTTTAAAGTTTAATTTAAGATGATCGTTTCAAAGTTTTCTAATTGTCCAAAGAAATATCACAGAAGAAAGTTTCGCAACACGTTTTGAATGTTAAAACTTGATTTTTAAAGTAAATTTAAACTATCCTTGATTTATCTTGACTCAAGTCTTAACAAACTTAGTCCATTATAAACCAAGACATCTTTCAAATCAGAAAATACCAAACTTTCAGATAATCCACTAGTGTAAAAAAAAAAGAAAAAGAATAACCAAAACGTATCACTGTTACTTTTGCAATATTGAAATTTTAATAAAATTTAATTCATATTTTCTATAAAATTTTCGCACCCTCTTCAAATGCTCTTAAAGCTTCTTAATAAAATCCATGAATATAACACATTTATTTTACTTTGAAGCGAATCTTTCTTCCTCCGGAAACTATACAGATATTACGAAATAACTTAATAAATAATTCTCTTATTAAGATACGTCTTACTGCTACCGGATATTCTTTAATGTACATCACTTTTAAAGGAAGTAACATTTCTTCATCATACGGCAAAAGTTGGAAACATAACAATAATATTTGTATGCGACGTATCAATTTATTTAAAACTTAATTCGGTTTGAAATAATACTAAAATGAAATTCAGAAATTACAAGAGGTATTCACAGATCTGTTTATTAAATACTCTTTTATCATAATAAATCTTAACGTCGAAAGTCTACAAATGAATTAAATCCCAAGTTTCCTTAACTTTGTTAGCTTAACTTCCTTTGTAAATAAATGAATGGCCGTAAAAGAATTGAAAATTGAATGTTTCAGGCACTTCCATTGTCTGTCGACGAAGTACCTTTGCCCTGGTGTCCCGGCCGTGATGTCGACTCTCCTGGCGAACATTAATGCCTACTACGCTCACACGACAGCCAGCTCGGCCGTCTCGGCCAGTGATAGATTCGCCGCCAGTAACTTTGGGGTGAGTACGAATGAGTTAGAGAAGCGAATCAGCAGCCACTGTGCCTGGGTTACGATGATAGAGAGAGAGAGAAATTCTCTGGCAATTTCCTGAACCCAGTGCCCATCTGTTATTCGAATCCCGGACGGTTCGGGATCGTTGCACAATACTACCAGCCGAACATCCTGACGTGCTATTCCATCCCGTCGTGCAGCTTTCACCCGTCCTTTATATTAATACGAGACCGAGGAGCCGAGCACAGTCTGTGCTCTTGTACGACATGAGAGACTCATTTTCCAAAAGCTCCATACCGAAGGCTCCTCCAACAAAACGTCATCTCGCTAAACAAACTTTTATTTACACGCATTACGTGCCATTTGTCATTATTTTACAAACAATCGTGTCGCGATTCTTGAAACTGCTATTCATTACCTAGAATATGTTAGATAACGTGAAATTTTCAAGTTAATAAAAGTAAAAGAAGTCTGAAATAGAAGTTTGCCGTATCGTATTATTTAACTATAAATTTAAATCAAGGAGTGTCTTGAAAAAAAGTAAATTTTTGAGATTTCTTTTGTCGAGTATATTCACCGCATACGACCAATGAAAAATAAGATCTTAAATATATATATATAGATGGTTTCCTTTTCGAAAGTTTGCATTGTGATAGTTAGAAAAAGATGAATTCAGGATTCGATGCCAGATGGGATCTATATCGCTTCATAGCGATGCTTGTTCATATACAATCGCTGTTTACGTTATGAATATAAAAATATAGATTTCCACCTAAAAGTTGAACATCATTTCCACCTTATAGAAATATAAATAGTTTCAGTTGCGCTACTTCTGCGGATTATTTTACATAACAGTAACTTAGAAACTTCGACCCTTATCCTGAAATAATAGGAACATTCGTGAACACATTCAAACTTAGTAAGCTCGGGATATATAATGTTCTTTTAAAGAGATGTAACTTTGTGTTGTAAATTGAGCGACGTTTTACTTTTATTATTATTATTTTTTTAATTCACTAATAAAATTAATTGTCTAAAATATTTGGACGTCTAAAATATTTTTAAAAACTTCAACTATCGTTGAATCTTCTTTTAGTTTACAATAATTAATATTATGATCTTGTTACTAAGATCTTTTGACTATTCTAAGTAGTACGATAGTTAATTTAGTCAGACTTCGAACAAATTTCAATTTAAAAATGAAATAATATGAAATATAGGAAAACAATAGATGATGATTAAATCATAAAGATCATAATTCAATTATTATAAGAATTTTTTTCTATTCCCCAATAATCATTGTTGCAGAAAGAGAAATTCGTGAAACTCCTCGACCAACTGCACAATTCGTTAAGAATCGACTTGTCTATGTATCGCAACAACTTCCCAGCGTCGAGCCAGGAAAAGCTGATGGATTTGAAGAGCACAGTGGACTTGTTAACGAGCATAACGTTCTTCAGGATGAAGGTTCAAGAGCTTTCTAGTCCACCGCGAGCCAGCACCGTTGTAAAGGACTGTGTCAAAGCTTGCCTGAGGTCGACTTATCAGTTCTTATTTCAAAACTGTTACGATCTGTACAACCGGGAATTCCAAGCGGATCCGACTGAAACGGAACAACGTGAGCCGAGCATAGAGTCACTCGACTTTTGGCACAAGCTCATCGCTTTAATTGTCTCAGTGATAGAGGAAGATAAGAGCAGCTACGCTCCAGTGTTGAATCAATTCCCCCAAGAGTTAAACATCGGTCAACTATCGGCGGCTACTGTCTGGTCCCTCTTCGCCGTCGATATGAAGTACGCTCTCGACGAACACGAACAGGTCAGAATATGCAAGTCTTCGGCTTACATGAATCTGCACTTCAAAGTCAAGTGGCTGTACACCAAATACGTCAAGGACGTACTGCCTTACAAAGACACTGTGCCTGAATATCCGGCCTGGTTCGAACCATTCGTTATGCAATGGTTGAACGAAAACGACGACGTTTCATTAGAATATTTGCACGGTGCCTTCAGCAGAGACAAGAAAGACGGGGTAAGATATCATTTTTCATGTTCTTCTCAATATGGTAAAATTTCAATCTCCCCGGAACCATCTGTGAATATGAATATCTCTGCAGAAATTGATGTAGTAGTTAAAAAGTACTTTGAAAAAATAATGTAAAATTTCTCCAATCTATTTATAAATACCAATGATAAGGAATTGAATTTCCAAATACACAGATGAGCAACGAAAATTTAACTCCCTTCTGTTTTTGTTACAGTTCCAAAAGAGTAGCGAACATGCTCTTTTCAGCGTATCTGTGGTTGATGTGTTCACACAGCTGACACAATGTTTCGACGTTGTGTCGAAGTTAGATTGCCCAGATCCGGAAATTTGGAAGAGGTACATGAAACGTTTTGCAAAGACCATAGTAAAAGTTCTCGTTGAATACGCTGATATAGTCAAGAAAGAATTTCCTAGTCATATGAAAGATGAAAGAATAGTAAGTATTTACATTTTCTTTTTACATTAACATAATAATAATTAAATTCTCTAATATTCTTGATTTTCTTTTGTAATTGTTCTGAATAAATAAAACGTATCATTGATACAAGTGTGATGTAAAAATTAATCAACTGACTCAGATATATACATTATTAGTTATTGGAACGGTTGTATTAATGTGAATTCATAACACGAGTCTGTTTGATTGATTAAATAGGATTCTGATTGTAATCTCCAACCTATATGATTCGTTACCCTTTGTCTATTACTCTCTCACTTACTGACACCTAGATTAAGATAGAAAGAGAAGAGCATATGCTATTCAATGCCAGTGGAAACAGACATTGATGTGTTGCTCTTCTAGAACAATGGTTTGCTTGTCTAATAAATTTAGCTTAAATCGATGACAAATATAATTGACAAAATTTCATGATAAATAACTAATAATTTGCTATAATAATAAAAAACAAGATTGTATATTATTTCTTTCCAATATTGTGATTATTTTCCAATATCTAACACCTATATAAATATAATTACTGTATCTTCTCATTACCGCAGAAAATCTTTAGCTTTCACGCTGTAACGTTTCTAATCGATAATGACAAGATTTCGTACGATTGACCTACAACAAGCAGTTGTAGCTTTTCCTTCAACAGCTTATTTCTCCTGAGGAAACGATTACAAACTCACTAACTACATTTTGAAGCTTCGTTATATTTCTTAATAACGAAAGTGTTGTATATTCTGCACGAAAAATTACTCATTAGAGTGAAGTAAACCATCACCAAGACATCAGTATTTGAAATTAAAAATGATTTTTCTTAAATAATGAATGAATTTTTAGGCGTGCATTTTAATGAACAACATCCAACAATTGAGAGTGCAGCTAGAAAAGATGTTCGAATCAATGGGAGGGGAAAAATTGGAAGAAGATGCGGCCATCATTCTGAAAGAATTGCAACAGCAGCTGAATGCTTCTCTGGATGACTTAGCCATGCTCTTCGCGAAGAGCTTGGAACCAAGAATAACGGCGTCAGTGCGACAACTTGGCGACTTGTTGTTGGCCATCAAAGGAGGCGGACAAGTGTCACAGCAACCAGCTCAAAAACAGCAGGTCAACGCCGAGGCTGACGAAGTTCTCAGACCGCTTATGGACTTACTGGATGGAAGTTTGACTTTATATGCTCAGTCTTGTGAAAAGACGGTTCTGAAGAGGCTTTTAAAGGAACTCTGGAAGATCGTTATGAGGATACTAGAGAAAACAGTTGTGCTGCCGCCGATGACTGATAAGAGTGTAAGCCTTGGGAAAACTTCTTATAGCGAAAATTAATTCCTTCCAAAACTTAAGTTATCTCATTTTTGTTCGTTTCTTTTTTCCTTCTCATTTCATTTTCCCAACTTTCTTCCTTCCACAAAAGTTCAGCAAGTATAATTAAGGCTTCCTTCCTTTTTTCTAGATGATGCTCAAAAACTTAACGGACAATGCGAAAAATTTGGCAGCCAGTGCGAAAATCGAGGACATGTCGAAATTGTTCAAAAATCACAAGAATGCTCTCAGCGGTGTTATGGTGGGTTGTATTCTTTATGGTGTTCTTGAGTCAATGCAAGAGAGAAAAAGAAAATTAATGATTTTAAATGTTTCAGGATATTTCAAAGGAGGTAGAAAAGAATTTGTCACCGAAACAGTGTGCTGTTTTAGACGTAGCTCTCGACACAATCAAGCAATACTTCCACGCTGGAGGAAATGGACTGAAAAAGAACTTCCTAGAAAAGTCACCGGAATTGCAAAGTCTTCGTTATGCTCTCAGTTTATACACGCAAACAACGGATACGTTAATCAAGACTTTCGTCACTTCTCAACTCAATCAAGGTAAAAAAAAATCAAATTTAACTTTCACATTTTTTTTTAAGGTAAGATTTTAAGGATATCAAAAATGTACAAAAAAATTCGATATTTCGATGTTCCCTGTGATGACTGTTTGTCATCGGGAAATTTAATTTCATCATTGTCATCAGATTACAAGAAAAAAAAAGTAAAAGAAATCTTGTGACAATGACTGAATGAAACGTGCGTTTTAATAAACAACAATTGTACTACTGAAATTAATTTGGTTTTGAAAACAATAGTACTAAATTACAATGTAATATAATTAATGTGTATTGTTGAGTCGTTACAAACTACGAACAACAAAATCGTTGACCCGGATTAAACATAATTATCAAACACTGGCACTCACATACAACATATGTAATATAATACACAGTGCCGCTGAACGATGCAGCAACAATGAATCAGCGACAGCGCTCGATGAGCAGCGAAAGGGGCGACGAAGGCGAAGGAGCCGATGGCATGGAAAGCCTCGAAGAACCCCTTCGCCAGAGAAAACCCCCTCTTCGTCGCGAGAGTCGACAAGGTATCGCTAAGTCATATGTAGGACGGAACAGTTACGTAGGATCTAGCATAATAAGCTATTTTACTATAATGACACATTTTTTATTTATATCAACCATACCTGGAAATAACTCTGACTTTAAACAAATTTCATCCAGTGTTATAATGTATTTTAATAATTTCATATTGATATTTTACTTTTACATTCAATTATTTTTTATGCTTTAAAATGAGCATTGCTAAAAATGTTGTTAGATTCAAATGCGAATCGCATTTTAATTCGTCAAAACCACGTTCTAATTTCTGCCACTGTTAGCCTACTACAATTAAATTTTGCATACATACGAATTGCTGAATTTTGCATTAATAACATTGGAAAAACTGAAAGTTTACTGTTTCTGTTTGATCTGGGTATTTCACAAATTCACATTGCACGAATGTGATTTACCATTTATAAAAACACACATGAAATTATCACTTTGCAATTTTTTGACTAAAGCAAAAATTTATGATATTTTGTAATTGAAAACAAATATCCCAACAATAAAATCTATTCAGTTGCAAACTAATGAGTTGCTTTGATAGTCCATTCAGTGTAAAAATTGTACGGACGTTCATAAAATACTGGCGAAAGAAAATTATTTTTTATGAATGTTCGTATATTGCAATCGAAATAAATTTTCTTCGCAGAAGCCAAACCAGCACTAATATTTAACTGAAATAATTCTATTTCAAAACGCTTTTAAAGATAAAGATTTAGAACAATTAAGGATCAATTTCTTTTTTCGATTAAAACTTTAAAAAGTAATAAAATGTATAGCACTGAATGAGGCAAAAATACCAGAATATTTTGTTTTATGTTGCCGCATAAAAAAGGGGATTATAATAAATCCTTGATTAACGGGTCGGTGCATTCAAACATCGTCAAGTCCCTGGGTATATATAAACAGGGTGTTCCACAGAGCTATATAGACACACTAGATGCTAATGCTATTACACATTTCTGCCCTCGCTGCCGCTAAAAATGCATTTAAATTTCTCATACATCAACATTAGCAACGTAGCAACTTATATTTTAATCAGATACATGTCGTCTTGTATAATGCCACGTTAACGATAACATCACTTTTGTTATTAGAAGTTACTCGTGAAAGATTAATTGTACCGGGGCTGCTAAGATTTAATAGCTATTTCAGCAGCTATTTCGACAATACTTGCAAACCTAAATGATGATATCACATTTTTTTAATTGACGTTAATTTATGAAGTTAAATTATTGAACGATGAATCTAAATTTGTAAGAATTATTATTTCTGTGTGATTTTGTAATGCCACTTTTGAAGCGATATAACTTTTTGCAATTTTTTTAATAACATTTTCATAAACAGCTATTGCAGGAAATGGAGAAGCTGCACCTGAGCAGAGCATGTAGTTTGCTCTAGAATTAGTTTCAGATAAGCTTAAACAACGTAGAAACCAAAAAATAGTTTATCCACCGCTTCTAGAACAGTTGCAAGGGAAAGTGAAAACGTTTCGAACGTATATTTCAAATGTTGCTTTCCGTTTTTGCAGATACATCGGGTTCGGATGATGGTGTCGTTGGAGAGGTCAGCCTTCAAGTTGATGTTTTTACTCATCCAGGAACTGGAGAGCAGAAAGCCACTGTCAAAGGTTTGTTGTCTATTTCAAATTCAATTCCTCTAACTATACATATGTTGAAAATGCGTTTAATGTTAAAAATTTCGTTTTACAGTTATCGCTGCAACAGATTTGAAATGGCCATTAACTGGTGGAATGTTTATGCCGTTTGTTGAAGTAAATTTAATTGGACCAGGATTAGCAGATAAGAAAAGGAAGCACGCAACGAAATCGAAGAGTAATACTTTGGCGCCTAAATTCAATGAAACATTCTATTTGTGAGTATAAAAAATAATTCATTCGTTCCAATTGAAGAAAATAACGTTTTGCAATTTTTTTAAATTCTTCAACTGTTTACGAAACTCAGTAAAATCTTAATTTGTATAACTTATACAGTCCCATCAAGAATTATACTTTGTGGAATTAATTATAGAAATTTATCTAAACTTAATCGAATAACAATAATTTTTGAATTTCAAATAAACAGTGTTGTCATTTTCATTAAAAAATTTTGCAAACATCTAAAATGATTTGACTAGTATCAGTATGAAACTGGATATTAATGAATCATAAAACTATAACAATGATTTAAATTTGAGTATAATTTGGAATAGTTTAATATACATTGTAAATTATAATTTATCGTGCGAATTAATATTAATAACCATTGCCAGTTGCCTTAATTATAAGGGAAAGCTATAAACGAGAATGGTCAATGAAGTTATCATTTTCACAATATTGCAACTTATTCCCCCATTAATAATTCTCAGCTCAGTCTTTACCAATTACAACTGTAACATTCTCTCATTAAATCTTCACATTAAACAATTGCACTGTTAATAATATAAATTCACTTAAAAAACCACAAACGTTGTCAAATACAAAGTTACTAAACTTCACTTACTTTTTGTAAATAGTCATTAAATAGTTGGCATAATTCATTACTGACATAAACGCATATAATAGAACCTTCCTAGAATATACTGTGAAATATACATTCATTACGCAGATGAAAGATGATTTTCATTAACTTTGGTTTAATCATAACTGGCTGTAAGGTATTTCACAACTGAATTTCAATTATGGTAATAAATTTAATCATTTTCATCTAATGAAAGATGAAATCTTACTTCAAAGATCAACAAAATTTTCCTCCATTACATTATTAAAAGATTCTTACAAAAATCTTGTCGTTAAAAAGAAATCTTTTAATTGTTACAGTATAATTGGTAACGAACAGACTCAGCTGGACGTGTACGAACTCCATGTATGCGTGAAGGACTATTGTTTCGCTAGGGAAAACCGGCTCGTGGGCGTTGCTGTGATGCTCTTGAAGGACTTCGTGGAGCGAGGAGCTTGCGTGTTGTCTCTTGGCAAGCGCATCCAGATGGACGAGACGGGCTGGACGATCCTGCGAATTTTGTCCCAAAGGAATAACGATGAGGTGGCAAAAGAATTTGTAAAGCTGAAGAGCGACATTCGGCAAGAGAACCCATTGCCGAACCCGACTTGAACGGGCAAGCAGACCAGATAGAAATAAACAGACCACGTGATTCCTTCCTCCTTTATGCTTGGAAAGAGCTAAAAGGAACAAAAATATCCAGCCAGAAACATTGTCCAGTTGGCCAAAAAGATAAAAAAAAAAAAAAATACAAAAGGAACCAAAGAATAGAAAAGACCAGCTGCGACCTTAAAGGTCACCTTGCAACAAGAAATAAGGTCAGGGGTGGGCGTGCAAGGTATCAACCATTGAACCAACTTCAAAAAAAAAAAAACGCTGCTGCCAGTATGCAATATATCTCTTAACGAAAAAAAAAAAAAAAAATACAAAGTGAGACCCAAAGACGAAAACTGGAAACGTACCTTTCCAAAATGGTCTTCTTTGAATGTTGGGGTCTTGTTCCAGATAGGCCCCAAACGATGAAGATGTACACAGTGCGGTGAAGCAACACAAATTCGTAACACACAAAAAAGGACGAGTTTTCTGTAGATACGTGAAATATTGTTGAAAAAAGAGTTTTTTCTAATACAGTTTAATTGTAGTATTTGCGTACGACCAACAATGACGCCGACGCGTCGATAGTAATAATAGGCATTGTAATGTAAAGTATATTCTTTAAATAAGGGTATCAAAGAGAGAGAGTCTGTCTGTTATGTGCTGAGTGAGACGATACGTTCAATGTACACGTTATACATGTTCAAAAAATTAAAAAAAAATGGGACTTACCGGCGGGTAGCTTTGAGGCTGACCAGGGGTGTCTTTACCTGGTTACGAGACCACGCAGTGCACGCATTTTTCGACTATTATTCAAGAGTAAACATTTCATCTTTGCCACCCGCGCAGATTCAGGATGAAATCGAGACGAAAAAATATGATTCAAAAAAAAAAAATAAATAAAAAATAAACGACGACCCTCGAAATTCCCTGTAAAGAGATTTTTAATTAACGCTTTTTTACCGGAATTCCATTGGTTAGCACGGTTGCAATTGGTTGAGGCGTAATTCTTGTTTGCTTTTGGCCGCACACCCACGTTTTTATAGTACTTTTAGGATTCGATATATATTCGCTAAAAATTGTATTTTTATACGGTGATAAGGTTAGCGGGTCTGTGTCTCCGGAATTCGACAATGTTTTGCTATCAAAAAATAAAATAAAATAAAATAAAGACTTATGGGAAAAAAATGTTTGGAAAACGTTTCTGTAAAACTTCAAGATAAGAACAAGTTCTCATTCAATTTGTTAAATCTGAATTACTTTTCCGTCCAAATTGTATAAAGTATCTGCATTTTAAAGAATTTTCTACTTGCATGAAAAGCGAAAAAGAATCATTCCCAGTGTCTTTAACTTTGAAGATGAAATTATATTTCTGTCTGAACATTTATGATACTAACAGAGATAAATTTATACACACGTGAAAACATAAAAGTTAAAAACAGTGATTCTATTTGTGTCAAAGTAAATTTCATTGTGCCAAAATATGTAAAATTTCAAATCTAGAAGAATCCACTTTAAAACATACATTTTGGTCCAACGTGAAATCTTATAGAGACAGTCAGAGTGTAAAAAATGTTTAGAGTGCAAATCATTGGAAATTTTTCATTGAGAAACTGAAATTCCAGAAGAAAAGCAATTCAAATCTAACAGAACGAGTAGACTTGAAAACGAGTGTAAATTGTAAAAACGTTTTTCATAAATTTTTTTCACGCGAAGATGCTTCGTTACGACAATGATTCGCTGTTGATTAAGGGTTTGACGGTGCGTCGTAAATCGAGGGGTTTTAATGTGATGAGTGAATTTGAAAAAAAGTTTTGAATTACAAGTTTTTTACAGGGACGCGAATCCCGGTTACATACGAGGTTTCTACTATGTAGTACGTCTAGATTAAATCTGCGTATAATGAGAAAAAAAAAAATAAAATTTAACACTGTTTAACGCTGTCGTAGCTGCGAGCGCAGATCATCCCAGCCGAGCAAAGACTGTCTTGCGTAATATTGGATTTGTATATTTGGCACTCTGCGGCGAATATCTTATTTGAAGAAATTGTGGATTCATCATATCAAAGAAATGCATGACTTTGATCGCGAATTTCAGCGTCATGCACAAATTACCATCTGAATAAATAGGATGAACGGTGCAAAATGTGTAAATCCAAAGGAACCAGTTCCTTATTTTGCAAAATGTTTGAAAATCTCATGTTTTTTTAACATAATTGATGATACTTTTTTTTCTAATCTTCAAAATTTTATTAATTTGAAAATTAAATAATATTGTAACTTTATATCATTTATTATAATTCAGTATTTTACATATTTTTCTGAAAATAGAATCATACATTTTAAATATAAGACACTATCAATTTTCATTTGTTCTGATATAATAGTTGTATATACAAAAAATTGATTTGGAAATAAGTAAGTTGTATAGTTAATTGAAACGTTTTGCGAAGAAAAGAAACTGGTGAACAGCGAAGGTTGCAGTATTAAATGTATACGTAAAAGAAAAAAAAAAAATAATATGGAGTCCTCGTGATCTCGCTATCATTTTCATTTGTATAAAAATGTCTATTTTCTTTACTGCCTACACCTAAGGTCGTGACTAGAAAAAAGAACGTGAAGGAAGAAAAACGACGTAGGCAGTCGAGTACGACGAGGCCATTTTTCCTCCTATTCTCCGCTTGGATTAATATCTCGTAAGCTTGACAAAATATCTCGTGTATTCTGTGATACTTAATCATTAATACATATTTTCTCTCGATAACACAAAAACGTACACTAACACAAGTCAACAAATATACATACACTCATTAATAAAAAGAAAAAGAAGATACATTTTAAAGAACTTAATAGTTCCACTAGAGACAGTATTTTTCTCTCTCCAATTTCGCAAAAGGAAATAAAAGAAAAAAAAAAAAAAAGAAAACACACGTACACACACTCCAAGTTTCTATTCTCTCTTCTACATCCAAACGTCCGAAAAATTGAGCAATGGCAATAATTGCGAAACTGCAGCAAAGCAGCTCTTGGCAGAGCGACGATTCGAACTCAGATTCACATTATTACCGATTTTATGGACGCAACGTTCGAATTACCATTTACAATACTTTGTCTATAATAAGATATACATAAATGTTTCGGTATTTATGAGTGTCTATTGTAATCAGCATGCAAAACCACGAGGATAGAAAAGAAAACCGTTTTCTAGTCATTTGTTACTTGGTTGATCCACGTAAAAAAATCACCTATTTGTAAATCCATATTGTTTATTAAAGAAAAAAAAAAAAAATTTTCTATTCTCAGCGACTGTCAATGGGCTCGTAAGAACTAACCGAGGGAACTTTTTTAAGTGGTCTTTGAGAGAGTTTGAGACTTTCTTTTCATGTTACAAAAGACATTATTTTTAAGGTCTCACGATGGTATCTGTTTTTTGATAAATTCATCGATTTTTCATATTTTTATACGAAGTTTTCAAAAGCTCTCAAAGTATGGTTTCAAGGGGTCCTTTTGTTTAGTTACGAACGGGATTAAATTTAAGGAGACAACACACACACACACACATAAAAACATTTTGCGTCTATTTATCGGCCGGTCGCAGTACCAAGAGTCAGTGGCGGACTTCAAATCATCCATCATTCTAACATCTAGAAATGAGTAACGATTGTAACTTGGAGTTATTAAAGTTTCGGAATTTCAATTTATTTAATATTGATTTCAAGGCTGTTTTTAATTTATAAACCTTTTCAGCTTGTTTTATGATTCTTCGTCCAAAGTAACTCTTTCTCTTAATTCATATTTTTTTAAGTCTAATAATTAAATAATTTCTTTAATTAACATCTTGAAATTCGATCCATGACTCTAAATTTAAATTTATAAATACATCTATTATATTATATTCTCAAAAATTAACGAAACTTAGAATAACTTCAGATTATAATTACATCTAAAAATCATTTAATCCACAATTGTTGACAATACTATGTTCGCAAAAATGTATGGCGCGTATGTACTGTACCTAATGAATATATAAAAAAAAAAAAAAAAACA
>JABFQA010000961.1:0-15845 GCA_022817065.1 Probaryconus sp. ZL-2020 | reverse complement strand
AGTAATTCATAATTACAACATTTTTTTTAATCGTCTTCTCTTTGATTGAACATACTCTGATTTATTCGCCAACGTGTTTAACTCAATTATGAGAATTAACATGGATTTGAATTGGCATTGAATGAAAATTTTTATGCCGAAGCGAAATTGATTAGTATCTTTTTTTATCGGTAATTTCTTTTAAAACTTTTATTGTACCGTTGTAAAAAAAAAAAAAAACACGATACAGTTATAACGATAGTCATTCACATAAAAAGACTAATTAAAAAGCAAAGAGATTTGTTTCAATGAATGATTCCAACAGCATGAATATTTATTTCATTTGATATACCAAACACCTTGATACAAATTCAGATCGTTTATTATCATTCATTTTATTTAATCATTATTGAAGTAATCGCATGGCATTAGTGAAATGTTAATAAGAAAGTTATTTTTGTTGCGATGAATTAGATTCTTCAGACGTAAAATTTCTTAATGAACGTAAAAAGAATGCATTTATATGTAGCGTTTCTATTAAAACTCTGTAGTTTAGATAATTAGTTGTGTTAATATAAATTAGTTTTCCGACATAAGTTATGCAAGGAATTTAATTATGTGCACGTATGATATACCACGTATGGATCTGGAGGTATATGTATTTTGATAACGAAGACGTTTTTTGTCGCTGAAGAATCGTAATCCGACCTATATATGGAATTGAATAAGAACGACTGCGCTTAACTCAGTTATCGTCGAACTTCTCATCCAATTAGTTCATTAGCTCACACGCGAAACCGTTTTTTGTACATTTATAACCGCCATTTCAGATATTTTACAACATCGATGTAAATTCATTCATTGTTTCACTTCGATTACCGTTAGAAATTGATAACCACTTTGTGTTATTTCAACAAATCTTTAAAGTTAGAGGGTACGTTATGTTAACATTTTATTTGCCGATCGAAATAGAAACGAAATCATTATTTGAGTTTGCTGTCTAGACATACGTGAATTTTTCTGTTAAATTATTTTTATGCTCTGTAACCAAAATTGTAATCTCACTCTTTGATAGAAGTGTTATTTTAGTTTCAAATTTTTAATTATAGATTTCATGATTAAGTTAAACTTTGATGTAACTGAAAATACACATTCTAATTCTGAGGATTGAAGTGTGTGTGTGTTTTTTTTTTTTTTTTATTCGTGAAGAAGCCATCGATCGTGAATAGCAGACGTCGTGACGACGACGACGTCTGTGACTTGCAGTCGTCCTAGGATCGATGGAACATGATTCACTTCAGGATTGAAGTGTTTTCAACCTATATATTTGCCAAGGGCTTTACTTTTAAAATGTCTACATTGCTATTGTTTGCTTTTTCAGTGAATGAAAGGTAATTTTATTGTTCATTCACATCTTTTAATGAATGCATTAGATTATTAATCCTCATATCTGTGTCTTATATTGGATGTTAATGCGTTCCAACAATTGCAGCTATAAAATGCAAATCCGCTCGTAAAGAAGTTTTGAACCGAAATAAAATTTATGCTCATTTAATGGCTTCATATAATTTTCTAGAAATTTAAGGGGCTGTTACGTTTATTTGGATGCTATCTGTGTTTATTCTATCGTCACTGCTTTGACAACAAAGAAAGAATTTTACGTTTGGATAATTTTTGCACTGCTTTATGAATTTTAACCAAAATTCTATACGTTTCTTCAGTTACACGTGATTTG
Source organism: Probaryconus sp. ZL-2020 (assembly GCA_022817065.1). Lineage (NCBI taxonomy): Eukaryota > Metazoa > Arthropoda > Insecta > Hymenoptera > Scelionidae > Probaryconus > Probaryconus sp. ZL-2020. Next base: position 14,131 of record JABFQA010000961.1, on the reverse strand, counting down.
TTATTTATAGCGAAGGGAAATAATGATTTCCAAAATAATTTCATAGAAAGCTTTGATCGAAGTAAATACAATTTTCAACGTTACATTGATTCGATCAAAATTGGTAACTTTCGCCAACAGTAATCTGAGTCATGTCGCTCGTTATCAGAAACTTCGCGGTGACTTGTCGAAACTTGAGAGCACGTGGCCTTTGGTCACGTGCTGCTCAGCCTTTTTTTATCTTTTAAATGGTCCAACCGTCTTTAGCACTACCCCACTACCGGTTCGCTGAACTATCCGAGATGTAGTCTCCCTTAACTGAACCGGGCGTGGTCTCTGGATCAATACAATAAAAAGCCCAACGGACATCCAGCACATGATATTTGTCTGGCGAATCAAACTTTTTCCAGCAAATGATAAGATTTATCCACGAACCACCCACAAACAGCTAAACACGCTTCCTTGTTCATTAAACCTTGGGCCAGGTTCAATAAAGCTTTCTTAAATACTTTACAATAATTACTGTGAAACGCTTTTTTAATCTTTGAGATATTTTTAATCCACGTTGATTAATTCGATTGAAAATTAAAATTTATTTTAAATGTTCAAAGCGGTTAAATTTGGACATTAATGAATTCGTTTTTTAATAATTGACAACGTCCTCTAATATAGATAATTTTTAATATGTATTATTAATTAAAAGATTGTTCAATTAGCATTTATCATCGAAATAATCAAAAGTGATACATGACTTCAGCGTTGATCAATTAAATTAATGATTTTATCCTGTTCGCTGCTTTCATTTATCAGATGTTGTTATTAGATTGAACATTTATTAACAGTAGTAATTAATCGGGAAAACAATTTTTGTATCACATGCAATTTAAAACATTAAATTTAAATACATGATTAACAAGTCAGATACATTTGGATTACGTAAATGTTAGATACCATCGTAGTAAACAATTTATCTGCTAAGAAATCACACGAACAGCTTGAAATCTTCAATGTTAAATTTCAAATGGCAATTGTAATTCAAAATTTAAAAAGCAAATTCCTCCATACATTTTTCACAATGTAGCAATTATGTAGAAGTAATTGTTTCATTTTTTCTTTTGCGTCACAACTGTTTGATCGGATAATGGACAATTCATGGTGAGAAAGAAGTGAAATTATTTCTGTTATCCTGTGTCGAAACAAGTCGTTGGATCGTAATCGTTACGACACGCGATAATTGCAAGATTGCGTTGTTAATTGCTGTCGCAGAGCAAACATGCACCATCGAGAACGTGCTATACCTAAATGAAATTTTCACTTCGCCTCTTCTGAGGATCTTCAAGCAAATTATCCTTAATGTGTATCATCAAACGTATCGAAATTCGATATTAATCATCAATCTTACGACCTGACACTTTTTTTTTACTTAACGCAATTTTGAAATAACAAAAACTTCCTCTCAATAAGTTTAAAAAAAAAGACACGTCGATTCCCGTTCATTTCCGTTGAAAAATTGGAAATAAAACAACTCGATCCGTTAGCCCCTTTTCAATTTGTTTTCGGTTCGCTTGATATCTACGAACTTTCGCGAAAACATTTTCCCTCGAGAGGAAAACAATTTTTCGAAATCAATGCTGAAGAGGAAAGTTTTTCTTTATTTTTTTGCGAAAAATTTTGCGCTTCATTTGTGTACAACAAGTTAGGATTTATAAACGTATATTGGAGGAACTGTTTAGACAAAGTTTAAATCCCGAAAAGAAGTGGAGAAACACAAAACAAATTTCACTCACTTGAAACAGCGTTCCAATTTAGTTTCGGGTCATTGACGTTAATGAAGTTTTACGTACACATGGACGGAAACGTTTTGATATAATTTATCAAACTTTCTTGATAAGCTGGGATGCGCTTGTAAAAAAGATTGTACATATATATTTGTATTTAGTTTGATATAAATTTTTGGTATCAATTTGTATTACGTACAGTGATCGAAATTTATTAATTGGAATTGGTTGTTGTACTAAGAATAAATGGCTGACAAATGATATGGTTTTAGAAACGGTAATGAAAATACTTGTTCAATATGTACAGGTTTAATTAACAATTTTGTATTCAACGTCATATATATAGATTATAACCCACAATTTAACCGAAAGAAAAATATATCACCGTTTGCCAAGTAATGCTATACATTATTCCGATGCACAAGTTTCTATTAGTATACAGATGAGTTTACAATAATCGACAATATTTTACCGAACTGCCAAATTGATTTAGGATTGGCAATCAATTATCAAAGCAGTTATTGTTGTCTTTCGATGCAGAGAATTGGAAAGTTGAACAGAACTTTTGACATAGGTTTGCAGGCATAAGCGAACTTTGAAGCTCTGCATAAACTCGAACGAACTAAATATTGACTCAAGGAATACCATAATTATCTTAAAAAACAACTTACATATATTTTTCGATAAAATTTACAAACGATCGATGAAAAACTAAACAGATTTTCTTAAAGAACATTTTTTTTAATTATGGAACATTAGTAATTATATAATTGTGAAACGACAAATGATTTTAACAGATTAAGAAATTCCTCATTTCAAAGACACGTCTGTGAAGCAGATGTGCAAGAGAGTATTCTATAATTTATTACGAAGGTACTGTCAATGACATTTTGGATTGACTATTATTTAATATAACTTCTACTGATCAAAAAAAGATTAATCAGGAATTTAATTTAATTTTATATAGTCATAAAACATTTCTTATATCGTCTCAATGCAAAACAATGAACTTATTATCTGTTATATAAATATTGAAAAATTCACTTTGTATTGGTACTAATGCTTAATCTGACGCACGAGATGAGTAAACGAAAAATGGAAATCCGAGTTTTACAAAATAGTTTCTATAAAATATGTAAACGTATGATGCACTTTTAGGAATGTCTCCGCAGAGACTACAACTATAATGCTCATGTCCTTAATAGCTGTTGAAATACTCAAATATGTACACTTACATACTTCACATTGTCGTCTCGTCACAAATTATTGCTAACATTTTCAGCACACAGGAAGCTGAGCTTAAACAATGTTTCAATTAATTCTCGTCTGCAAGGTTTAACATTTTTATTATTTTTCCAAAGAGAGGATTTTTGAAATTTATTTAAGTTTGTTGTTATGTATCTTCGTTAATGGTGTATTTTTCGTAATAAAACAATTGTATTCGTAATAAAACAATTGAATTGTCTTGAAATACTTATTTTTATAAAAATAAAGTCGGTATAACGAAACGTTCAAAAAAAATTTTCCAATAAAAAATGTATTTACAATCTTACGATTTCAATTGAACGTTTTCATTTATTTATAATCATAAATTAAGCTCGTCGACGTTGTCGATAAATAAAAATGAACAAAAAAGTATTTGATTTACTGAAAATTAAACGAGATTGCATTGTTGAAAGTGCAAAACTAGCACCTTTACGTTACTTCGGTGCAGATACATTTAGAGTACGGTTTAAGTGCAGTTGCTCGTTTTCAGCCGCAAGCGATTCTTTGCTTGCACAGTCTCGTCGAAAATATACTTCGCTGAATACTGCAAGTTTGTTACTTTTAAAGAACTGACGTACGAAAATTTTTAAAAAGTGTGGCAAAACTGTATTTCTTACTGTCATTTAATACTTCCTTTGTGCTTCGAAACGCGAACAAACAGAGTACGCAATAATTTTCAAAAACTTTACTCTGGACTTCAGCACCTTGCCGAAACAACTTAAACTTTTTAAGTCAATTACCCCTATTGTATCGGAAGAAAATTAAATTCCGTTTTCGCAACATTTTACAGAATGTGCAGAATATTTTATCTGAAAGTATTATGATAATGTTGATTTTTTTTTTTTTGGTATTGCAAGAAATTTTCTTTTCAATGAATGATAAAAGATATTGTATAAGTTTAAATGAAATGATATTGAAAAAGTTAACGATCTTGTATAATAGTATATTATAAGGATCATCACCATTGTTAAATATTTCTGGCTATTACAAATGATATTATAGATTAATTGTATAAATTTTATTTATGGGAATGATTGTATTAATTGTTTTGAATATTTTTCACCAGCACTATGCCTTCGGATAGCATGGATGACATCGAATTAAAGAACATTCAGTTGCAATTTCCGGCGCTAAGGTACCTCACAAGAGACGATAGTTCGGTACGGGAAGAACGAATTGAAACCGATAAAGGTACCATACTTGTTGCTGTCCAAGGAAATCGAGGGAAACCTGCTATTCTTACGTATCACGACCTAGGCCTTAACTGTAAGTAATTACATTCTTCATTATGATTAATCATTAACTCTAGAAGGACGAACTGATCATTTTGATCCAAACAATTATATTCGTTTTTAATGGATTTTAAACATGAAACATTTTTACGAATATTTTTCTAATAAATTATGAGCAAAGATTGATGGTGATATTTGACAAAATACTTTTCTAGGGTTAATCTATAAAGCTACATTTAAACATTCCATAAGAAATTATATTTCCTTTTACTTTTAATTTAATAAAATGGAATCATGTACATGTTTTTATGTAAAAGTAGCAGTTATTTAACGTGCATATATTTCATTTAGTGTATAAAATATCGATTTGAAAAGTGCTCGTTCTTTGTAAAATAGTGTAATTAACCGTACGTTTACTTGGACGTATTCCAATAAATTTCAGAGCAACCAAAAATTCCAATAAAGTATCACTTTTTTTCTGAATGATATATTTAAGCGTCCTAATTTATAAATCTAAAATGTCAAAATAGAAATCTTTTTTTCTTTAATCTCACTATAAAAATTACATCTAACTTCTTGAAAAAGTATTTTTAATTCATTAAATATTTTACTGCAGTGAAATGTATGCATACATACAGAACTTCATATTAAATTCGTTGGATTCTCATTCTCACTGTTAGAAATATTTTCCTGTTGTTTTTTTTATAATCGTATAATTGTTAACACTGGAAATGACTAATATTCCTGTTTTTTTATTTAATTAATAGAGGATACCAAAACGAATAAACAAATATATTACCTTGATAGGAGTTGTGATAAGAGACTAGAAATTACAAAATAGAACATAAACATATATTTTTATAAACATTATTATCACTTGGAATACAATTTAAAATTTGTTTAAAAATCCTACAATTTTTTTTACTAATCGTTCTTAATTTGTATGTATTCATATCATAAAAAAAATTTCAATTTCATTTATTTTCAAAACAAATTCCATATTTGAAATATTCAATACCAAATCTCCTTTACATGGTGAGACTTTATAAAGCAGAATTCTTTGAAAATGTATCTTGGGGCCTTGAGGTTTAGTATATTTATGATTTGTATAGAAATAAATTTCCTAAGAATGAACTCAAAGTTACAGTCGAGTTATTTGATAATCATATATTTATTGTGGCAAGATTTTTCTTTCATCTACAATGGATTATATTTATTCCAATAATTCGATTAAGCGTGTTGCTTTTATCTACATTTTTTAAAAGTTCAAAGTTTAGTGCCTTTTAAGTTTTCAACGTTCCCGACTACAAAGTAACATAAATGGATACGAAGAACGTGTGTAAGTTAATTTTTAAATGCCACAGTCTGAACAGTATATACATTTCAAGATTTTATATACATTTCATTCGATTTATATTTAATAGTTTATGAAATTATCAAACAAGTAAAAAATTGAATTTACAATTTGTGTTATACAGATATCTTTTATAAATATTTTAAATATAACTTCTAGAATTTCCTTGAAGACATAATTGTTTATTATAAGATACTCGTATATCAAACAACCCTCATCAAGTAGTTACACTGTTCTTGACATCTTTGAATTCAATTTCATTTTGACATTGACTGTGAGAAATTTAGTAACTTTATTAAAGTGTAATATATTCCTAACACTTGTTCCCACAAACTTCGAGACCAAACTTTAAACGAGTGACCAGCATGAATATGTATTAGACGCTTCTTGTAGATTAATATTTTATTTAATTTTTTCATTTCATTTGTAATTAAACTCTTTGTTTCTCGTTATAACTATAATTGAAACGTTCTTTACTTTATTACAAATAAAAAAGTGTCACAAATTACACAAATTGCTAACGAATTGAAAAGAGATTTATAGATTTATATTTGCGTAATAAATCGCTGTTAATTATCATCCTGTTTGCAAAAAATTTTTATGGGATATCATTCCGACTTTTATGATAAATTTGATTTTTGCAGATGATTTTATTTTTAAAAACGATGAGAGAACGTTTTATGAAATACAAAAAAAAAAAAAATTGGCACAAAAATATTCACTGCATTTTTGAAAACAGTATAAATCTCAATTACTCAGTTGTAATTTAACGTTTGATTCCAGATATCTCGAGCTTCCAAGCGTTCTTCAATTACATCGATATGCGCGTCCTTCTTGAAAACTTTTGCGTTTACCATGTGAACGCCCCAGGCCAGGAGGAAGGAGCTCTAACATTACCAGAAGAGTGAGTACACACTAAAATATTGCAATCATAAATTTACTTAATAAATTTCAACCAAAAAAATCAATCGAGTAAACATTTACTTGGGCAAATAAAAATAATTCCAATAATTTAAAATACTGTCGAAGAGTTTAAAAGGCTCTGGATTTATCTACCAATTAATATTGTTTAACACATTCCAGACATCAATGCATTGATCAAAATCACTATTGTGCAATAACATTGCAGCTGCAACTAAAAACATAAAGCTTCAACTAAAGTACAAATTAACATTATCGAAATATTCCACACATTGTCCAAAATTCCTGATAACAATGAAATATATAACATAACACTAATAAACAATCAAGTATTTGTGTGAGGTATGTAAATGACCAAGAACTAGAAAATGAAATTTTCGTTGATGATTCCAGCACAAATATTTGCATTAGGTAACAAGTTCGAGGAAATTTCATTCTCAATTCAGTCTCAATTATCGTTTCCCTGCTTGTTAAGAGCGGCAAGCTGCAATGACCACAATAGTGATATTACCTCGAGAGCCAGTCCTGTTTATAACAAATTACCAACCAAATCCGAGCTAATAATAATCTTTCTGAAATTAGTTTGGAATATCAATTGAGTTTCTCTTGTTCTACCTAATTAACGGTATTGCAAAAATTTACAAAACTACATTTTCATGCATTCTGCATGTTTCAATGCTCGTGATTATTTTTTAAATCACCTCAAGGGTTAACAGTACTCTGACACAATTGGAAAGATTTTAAAATTAGTAAGTAGGCATAATTGTTCTCTCCATTATCACGTTTCTAATGAACGTTTATTTGTATAAAGCTATGTCTATCCGTCCATGGACGAGCTTGCGGAACAATTATTATTCGTGCTCGGTTACTTTGGCTTGAAGTCAGTGATTGGCTTCGGTGTTGGTGCTGGCGCAAATATTCTTGCGCGATTTGCTTTGGCACACCCCGAGAAAGTCAATGCACTATGCCTCATCAACTGTGTATCAACGCAAGCAGGCTGGATAGAATGGGGATATCAGAAGCTCAACGTTCGTCACCTGAGATTGCAAGGCATGACGCAAGGGGTTCTGGATTATTTGATGTGGCATCATTTCGGCAGGGTGAGTAATTGTTACCAAAATTCCTTTCTTTAATTATTCACTTGGCAAACATTGTTCACTGATCTTTCACTTCGTACGTAATAAAAACCACATTTCAAAACCATGCGATAGAAAATTGAATAATAATAAAAAAGAAAAAATATTTTTAAATGTAAGGAATAGTTGGTTAAACGTCAATGAACAAACCATTGGGACAAATTAATTGGCGAATAACTCGTTGTGTCACAAAACTCACATGCATTTAAGTGCAAAAACAACATGACTTATATTTTATTTTTACTTCGGTTCGATCGATATTCTAGCGTGCTCTTTGACGTCAAGGAGCCTGGAAGTTGGAGTACCACTGTATTTTTTACGACAAAGCATATTTGTGCAAATCGAAAATTAACTACGTCATAAACGACATATTTTGTTATAATTTGAATTTCAATTAATATTAATGTTGACCACGTCATTAAGAAATTCAATATGACGTTAATAAACATCGAAAAGGTATTTACATTTCCTCAGTTATTTCATCGGAATAAAAAGAAAGCTTGCGATCAAATGTTCATCGGAAATAGGGAAATATTCATTGACGGTTATAAATTATTTCCAACCAAAATATTAGCTTTTTAAAACTTTTCGCAGAATGATGCTTTTTAATTGGTTCAAATATTTAACAAACCATCATAAAAGTTCACGTATGATTTAAACTCCAATATAAAAAATTATGAGGGAAAAATTGCTGCTGTGCTTTTAAATTATACGCGCAAAATTCCAGGGCAAAATTCTTCATCCTGGATCAGGAATTTTTATTCCTCGCGGTGGCTTTTTGAGGGAAAATTAGTTTCCTCTATATTATCTGAAAATGAATTCTTTGATGATTTATTTTCTCGTGCGTTTGCATAAAACATTGCTGTGTATGACGTGGAGTGATATTCCGTATCTTTTCAGATATCGCTAAGCGAATACGTGCGATCGAGCCATATCTATAAAGTCTAGAACCCGTATCATATCTTGGCACACTGCGATAAGACATCTTAAATCTCAATGACTTCTCTTGCTTATTTTTTTTTTTCTCTTCGATGCTACTTTAATGTTGCACGTAATTTTGTAGCATTATCGACAGAAAAGCTTTCTCTACAGGCTTCCGTTGAGAGCGTTTTCACGTGAGTCGGAAAATTGGATTACGGCATCGTCGACAATTCCAAACGTCGTCCCGTTCACCCTCTAGTGTTTCACTCTTTAAACTATCGGTGTGTTTGAGAGTAAATATTAAAGATCGCACAGCTAATATTGACTTATTATAATAACACCTGTACTGTTGTTTGTTCGAATTAGGAAACATTATGAGTAATTAATGACAACTGTTTCCTTCTCCAATTATTTGCATTCAGGAATGAGCTTTTAATTGCTAATTCATGCAAAGTAATTTAAAATGCCATTAAGAATGGAAATACAAGTTTATCTGCATTGGTACAAAGTTAAAAGAAAATGCAATTGCAATTACACACTTTAATTATACTAACTTAGAACAAAAAAAAAAATATATATAAATACATGTTTGATGACAAAAATAGGTGACGAACCCTCACCCTTATCTAGAATTGTCAACTTAAATGCCACCAGAAGTGCCACTTGAAGTTTATGATACCAACGTAGACAAAAGTCTCTTTCGTTTTATGTAAATGGGTTAAATTGGTTTTGTTTGTCTTCTCGTAAAGTAGAAGAGTCAATTCTAAATTGATCAAATTTATCAATTTGATCAATTTGATCAAATTGATCAAAAGATTTTGAAATGATCAAAATCTCAAATGACCATTGATTTTAAAATGTGACATTGTCTTTTCTTTTGATATGAAAAAGTCTTCTGAGGTTGACATAATTTATGTGTCAGTTGAACAAGACTGATTTTCATCGAATTAATTAGTCATATGTGAGTCGATCACTCAAACGTATACGTGTCACGTTTAATCACAATAATTGGTCGGAAATGGTAAACAAATTAACCTTTAGAATTTTAGCTCTTTTTCCCCGAATTGATATTTGATTGGCATGTTCTATAAAGATAATGGAATCAAAAGACGCAAAAGGCAAACGCATTCATAAATAACGTTTTTCCATTGTTAATTGAATGATTTTAATTTGCGTTATGGAAGAGATGATTATTCTCCAGGATAGTTTTAGATGATTTCATTCCCCATAAATAATAACGTCGATGAGAAATTTGTTATTTGTTAATAGTATTTGCTATTGACAGGGTACCGAGGAAAGGAATCACGATTTGGTTCAAGTTTACAAGAATTATTTCGAACGTCGAGTAAACCCAACGAACCTTGCTCTCTTTATCGATAGCTATGTCCGTCGTACAGATTTGAACATCACCAGGGAATTGGATCCAACTCGCAAGAAGGAAGGCTTGACTCTTGGAGTCCCAGTAATGAACATCACTGGTGCCTTGAGTCCTCATGTCGACGATACTGTCACGTTAAACGGAAGATTGGACCCTACTAATAGCTCTTGGATGAAAGTAAGTCAGATCCTTTAAAATACTTTTCAAATTCTCATATTCTAATAATTTATGTGACGAACAAAATTATACGATAGCTCGCGTCATAAAATATTCCAGAGATATATGTTGGCTTTAATTAAACGTTGAACTGAAAAATTGTTCGTTTATAATGTTCTTATATTTCTTTCACGTGAAGTAAAAGGATTGAAATTAAATGCTCTTGCTATGAAATATTAATAAAACAATTTGAAAAACAGTATTAAGTTTATTGTTCGCAATTTGCAACGTTGCTCCTTTTGTAATATAGTATTTTTGAAACCTGTTATGGGTACTTAAAATATTCATTGTTATTTATATCGAAATATAAATTCTCCTCTCGCAGTAATAAAATTTGATTGAATTCTACTGAAATTATATTATCAAAGTAATTACGTATTTTCGGCCATTTCTGAAAATAATGGTACGATTATATTTTCAGTAATTATTCTTTACTTTACAATTTACTACTTTATAATTTACTATTTTATATACATAAAATATAATATTTACGATATAACGGAAAATTATGAAATACTTTTAATGCTGAATAAATTGCATAAATCAATATTGTTAATAATTAACGTAACATAATGTGAATTTTCAGTACACTGTGCGAAGCATATTTAATCCACAGTTGGATTATACTTTATAATAAAACGAGCAACGTAAACGGGTTTTAATATTATAATTAATAGTTAATCATTTGAAATCATAATTTTCAGTATTATTATTAAATGATTATTAAATTCGTTAAGTACTCGATTTGTCGTCTTTTATAATTGTTTTATAACAATAGAAACGGCCGATAATTCAATTCAAGTTCATATTAAAAGTCATTAATTTCGAAAGTGAGATTAGACTTATTCCGAAACATTAAACCCGACATAAAATATGGCACTGGGTGAAGCTCTTCAAATGTATTTTAGTTTTGTGGTAAGTTCGGTCTGAAAGCAATCAAATAGGCAAGTATAACGACAAACTTTTGCCATTTGTATAACGAGCCTCAAAGTTTAAATTTGAGATTAAACGGCACAGACAAAATTGAAAGTATATACTTTATGTACCAATCATCTTTATTGACTTTGAATAACGTTGAACAAATTCTGTGATACAGAAACAATATTTCAACAAATTAATATTAAAGGATCAACGGTTCGTAAAAATTTTTTGCGATTTAATACCAGCGTTTATTTTGTTGAAGAGAGATTTTCTTCTGTGTGCTGTCGTTTCAGGAATTAAAATAAAATTATAACTTTAATTCAAAGATTAAAGTGCAATTTATATAATCTTATTAAAGTAATTCTAATCGCCTGCGAGAAAAATTGAAATGCAAATTGCTCTAAGCACAATGAATAACACCTTTATTCTGATATAAGCATTCTTTAGTAGATTATATTTTCAGCCCAGTGGAATTATGTGCATTCTCTCGGGGCAATATTTCTTTTCTTTTAATAATTTTATACGATGTACTTTTTTATGCCGCTTAGAAGGAGATCATCGTTTTTAATTGAATGAGAACTTATAGTGCCTCGCGACAATGTCACGGACTCAATGTGGATGTCATAAAACTAAAAATGTTAATAAATTGAATTTTCCAAATTAGTATCAAAATGAAAATTCAATTATTCCTACTCGGCAAAATATACAAACAGATTAAAAATGTATTACCTTTAATTACTTTACAAATGTCATTGTTTATTCAGTAAAGAAAATAATCAGATAAATGGGAAATACACTTTCAATCGAGTTACGTAATGAAAAAAGTACATTTCACGATAAAATTCCCGGATGAAAAAAATTGCACAATTCCGTGACGCAGTAATAATAATGATTTTACTGCAAAAATGTGTGGTAAATGAATTGATGTTTACAGATCTCTGACTGTGGAATGGTTTTGGAAGAGCAACCGGGAAAAGTAAGCGAAGCCTTTCGACTGTTTCTTCAAGGCGAGGGATATGGTAAGTGAGCGTCGCTGTAAAGCTAAAAAACGAAATTAATAATTGATAATCGTCTGATTTGATCGAATACGCATGCGGGCGCGTGAATTTTCGTGCGCGGTTGCGAATGGCACAAGTGATCGCGCTGACTCATTAGTATATCATAATTTCATTGAGAGAAGAACGGTGAACTAAACTAAAGCGTTTTAAGAGCGCGCGATCCCTTATGCTCGAATGCGACACCGGTAAACGATGATAATAAATTTTAAAGTGTCATTTAAAATACAAAAAAAAAAAAAGAAAAGAAATTTAATGTTAAGTGTATTCGAATGACTTTTCTTCATCGGTATTGCATCACAGAACACATTTGCCTATCATTGTAGAGCGAACAACGCTTGTATGTTGCCAAGATAAGCGATATGCGTTGATTTACGTTCGCCTGCGTTGTTGCGAGTATTTTTCGTATATATTTTCAAAGTGTTCATCTGTTTAGACAGAGGCATACACTTGAGGTGCAGTCTAAAAGCTCATTTCGATAATACATTTTTTAAATGATAAGCCCAATATGCATATAAAAAGATTGCTCAAATGCTGCCCTAAGATAAATTACAATATTTTCATGTACGCGTATAAAAGAAATTTCAGGAATGAAAAAAAATATGTTTCTTCGAAGATATTCTTGAAAAGCATTTTACCTTTTGCCATCAAGTATTTTATAATATATGTGAAAGCACTCTTGTGTGAAAAATTTGATATTTCAAATTCCCTTTTTAAAACATAAAAGAGACGTAAAAGCGTCATTTTTTTTACGAAAAATGAAGTCTTTTAAAAGCGTATGAAATTTAACTGCTTTAGAATCTGATCGCAAAAGTTAAAATAATAGGAGGATATTTCAAAAAACTCTTATAAGATCGTTTTAGACCACTTTTGGAAGTAGTTGCTTTAGTGTTGAAATGAATCAATTGTAAATAATTTATTCCCATATAAATGTATAAGTTACCATTCATAGCTTCATAGAAAAATGTATAGCCCTATTTATAATAATTTATGCTGAGAGTTTTATAGGAAAACTTTATATTTCGTATCAAAGCAAATTTACATATTGTTTAACGATAATTCTAAAGATATCCTGTATAAGAAATTTCAACTAGTTACAGTATAAGCAATGTTGTTCATTCTTTTTATATGTCATGTAAAGCAGACAATATTCTTTGTTATTTAAAATATTCATACCTCTTTAAAAAAATTTTTCTTCCTTCTTTTTGTTTTTTATTCCGCAAAAAATTATATTTACAATTCAGCTAACATCAACTATTTCAACAAATAAAAACAATTTCTATTAAACCTGAATATACTTTTATCTCAATGAAAAATAGAAAAAGTTTTACTTTTCAGTTAGGATATGATTTACAAGAATTTGAGCATGTGTGAAAAGTGATATAAAGTATATATGCTCCTCATAAAGTACTTCTTGTAATTTGATTTGAAGTTTATTAGTTAATAAAAAGGTTTGTTTTCTTTCCCTGAAGAGTTTTTAGATTGCACGATAGTTTTATAATAGTTAGCTATCGATTTTGGTGAGAAACGTTTGCTAATACTCGTCAATGCGACATGTCGATTTGTCAACAAGTCGACTATGATGAGATTTACCTTTTTAGAGAAGTTCATTATCTGTTTGGCTTTTGGTCACAGAAAAACACTCGCACTTGTCACAGTACACAACGCTTTCCTCACGAACAGTTACAATCATTCTTATTCAAATTATACCAAATAATAATAATAATAATAATTATAAATGAATATATAAATATAATATTAAACGCTATAGTAAAACTAACAAGACAGTTCAAAGTTATTATTAGAGGAAGATTGAAGATATAACACTAGAGTTGCTAATATCACTTCGCTCGCAATCGAACTTTGCTTTTACCTTTATTTCAATTTGAACGAATTTTCATTGCCCTTATTATATCCGCTCATTTATGAAGCAAAGATATATTAAATTGTATCCATTTTTTTTTTCTCTCCAGA
>JABFQA010000960.1:0-15851 GCA_022817065.1 Probaryconus sp. ZL-2020 | reverse complement strand
CGCAAGGCCTTTTTCGCATCACCTAATGCGATCCGTGCGCCCTCTAGTTTTTTTTTTTTTTCTATCTTTTATTTAAATATTAAATTTTTCTTTCACTCGGTCCTCCTGATATTTCTTGGACTCTCAAGACTAGTATTTATAAACTTATTATTTATTACATTATTGTTCTTATGATATATTTTTTTTAATAAATTTAAATCACGACTAAAATTGAAAAATTACAACGTCGAACAAAACTAAGATATATATATAATTTCTTTAGTGGTACAACTCATGATAGTACGCAGGCTTCCTTTTAACTCGTGTCGATTTGCGTAACGAAGGTTCTTTATCAGTTATTTTCGTTTGATCAACTGTACTATCGTGTTTTGTATCACACTCTTCTTTCGAGTCGTCCGCACTGTCTGAATCATCGTCGTTAGACATTGTTTCGACCTTATTAACGTTTCGCCAAATCTTCATCTGGCTCACGTGGGCGGTTAGGCGATAGCTCGACTTTCTTTTCTTGTATAGGCTTTCTATTTCGTACGTCGATCCCGACAATTTTTTAACAATTACGAACGGTCCCTTATACTTGGGCTGCAATTTGGTGCTATCACCGGTTGACACTGCATTACTCTGTATATAAACAATATCTCCAATATCGTAAACTACGTCACATCTATGAGTTGCGTCATAACGCTTTTTATACGCTTGCTGGGCCTTTTCGATTGACAATTTAATTTCGTTCTGGATTTCGTCTGGTGGTGTATAAGTTTCACTGATTCCTGTAATTTCACGCGTATTATCTTTATCGAATCTTGGTAAATAACCGTACAGAGACTCATAAGTAGTTCGGCCCGTCGATTTACTTATTGTAGAATTTACATCTTGTTCGAGCTTATCTAATTCACAATCCCAACTCATCAGATTGTCGGGGTCCGCATTCGCGCGCATCGGCCCAAGGACCGTCTGATTTACGCGTTCCACCAATCCGTTTCCGTGAGGATGACGGCTAGAGTTTAACGTCAATTTAATTCCGTATTCGTTGCAAAATACACGAAATTTGTCCGAGGTGAAACATGTTCCGCGATCCGTTACAATCCGTTCCGGAGTCTCGTAACGCTTCACAAATCGTTCTACAGTTTTAACCGTCGTTCCAGCTTCAGTGTTTTTCACCGCGGTCAATGTTACGTGTTTGGTTAGGTTGTCCACAATAACGAGGACATAACGATTACCTCTTTTTGACGTTATAAACGGTCCTAAATGGTCAATGTGGACAATCGAGAATGGTCGTTTTCCCGCTGGAATGGGATGAAGCTCACCGGGTTGTCGCCCACGGGGTTTCTTAGCCAATATACACGGCAAACAATAGTCGATATGTCGCTTTACATATTGCCGCATTTGTGGAAAATAATAGTAACGCCGTATGCGATCCAAGGTTTTGTCAATCCCGAAATGACTACCAAGGTCATGGAACTTAATTACGACAGATTTCCTCATTGACCTTGGAACGACATATAAGTTTACTTTTGACCCATCGCGATTTTCAGATTTGTATAATAACCCGTTAATTAATTTAAATTCTTCGACCAGACCTTGTTCCGCTTTCGACCTTTCTTGTTCTTTTTTATTTAAAATTTCTATCTTTTCTAAAATGGATTCATCGGTTCTCTGATGTAGCAAAATTTCATCTTCATATTTGAGGATTTGATTAACCGTCGCTTCTTTACAATCTGTTTGGCTCTCATCAGGATTTTCCACAGGTGCACGCGATAGGGCATCTACATGCTTCATATTATCACCTTTTCGATGACGGACATTAAATGTGTACTCCCACAGAATATCAAACCATCTTGCCACTTGACGATTAGAGGATTTATGCGAATTTAAATATACCAAAGCTTGGCAATCCGTAACCACGGTAAAATTAAGTGGCATTAGAAAAGGACGTAAACGTTCTATGGCCCATACAATAGCCAATAGTTCTAACCTACTGGAGTGATATTTGGTTTCTACACTTGATGTTCGTCTACTTATTGCATAAACCAAATGCATTTGACAATCCTTGTCTGATTGTAAAAGCATAGCACCCAAGCCACTACCGCTGGCATCACAATGGAGTTCAGTAACTGACGCGCTAGGCGAATACATTTTTAAAATCGGTTGAGAGGTTAGCTTCTCCTTAAGCTTATCAAAAGCTTCCTGTTATGTATTAGTCCATTTAAATTCTCTATCTTTTCGTGTAAGAATTGTTAGGGGAGCAGCAATTTGCGCGAAATGTGGCACGAACCTTCTAAAGAAACTCGTAAGTCCGATGAAACGTCTGACTTCGTGAACATCTTTTGGAACGGGAAACTGCGATATAGCGTCTGTTTTACCAGGACCCGGTTCTATTCCATTGCTGCTCACAACAAACCCCAGAAACTCTCTCGCGTCATACCAAAGAAACATTTTGACAGCTTAAGGGTTAAACCAGCTCTCTCCAAAGCTTCCAACACCGTTTTTAATCGTTCGACTAACTCTTCCCAAGTTTTCGCAACTACCATAATATCATCCAAATAAAACACGAGTATTTTATTTCGTAGCGGTCCAAGAGCTAATTCCATAGCTTTTGAAAAGAAAAACGGCGCATTTGACAAACCAAAAACGGCCCGAGTAAATTCGCCTGTATCATCCGGCGTAATGAAAGCGGTTTTTGCTCGCGAATTTGGTTCCATCGAAATTTGTAAATACCCATGTGCGAGGTCCAGTACTGCAAAAATTTTCGCGTCGGATAGTGTTTCAATAAATTCGTCCATATTGGGTAAAGGGTAATTAATCTTTTGCGTTTGCGCATTCAATTTTCTGTAATCGACTACTAACCGCGATTCTCCGTTTTTTTTTTTAACTAAAAGTACCGGACTCGCGTAGGGGGATACAGTATCCGTTACAATACCTTTATTTCGCCATTCACCTACAATTTTCTTCATAATCTCGCGCTTTTGCATGGTTGCGCGGTACGGCTTACTACTGACGGGCGTAGCATCTGGTTTCGTAGTGATTTCCATCTCTATCAGCGATGTACATCCTAACTCGTCGATGTTTTTAGCCACTGCTCGTCGATGGTCGTTTAGTAGCTTAGTCAATTCTTGATGTTGCTGAGTGGTGACTTTCTCGTCGACCCGCACCTCTTCTGCTAATATCGGTTCCCATCGGGGAAGCAATTGAGGGACGGTTTCAATCGAAAGAATCTTTGAATGGAGTTTATCGTACTTTTCGAGTTCGACGGGCTCACAACCGACGTTCATGAGCCCACTGCTGAACTTTCGGTTACACGCACGAACTTGTACGAAATTTATCGAATTCGGAGGTAGCACCGATTTCACTTGCACCTCCGGTTTGCTAGCACCATCGTGATCGATTTGGATATCGGCGAGATTGACCTCATCACGGTACCGAAACACCAACTGATCGTCGAACTTGAGATACACGACGTGCGGCAACTCCGTGAATGTCCGACCGATAAAAACGTCATACGGCTGCACGTGATCCGGCACTACGCGTAAAGGTACGCGATCACCTTTGACTCCGTCGATGGAGATTTCCGCGATAACCACTCCGTACGACATCACCGGCTCATCATCATCGGGCCCGAACCGGTTCAATTCAAGCAAGTCTTTCTTCATCGCGAAACCGTTTATCAACACTGTCGAGGCCCGAACCGTACATACCGAACTGCCGTTGTCTATCAATCCTTGAATGGGTTGTCCGTTTACGATGACGGTCTTGACGTACTTTAATAACCCTGGATTCTCTCCCTCTGTGATCAGATGGATGTTGCTGGCTCCCAGTGAAGTTGGTTTAGGGCAATCTTTCAATACGTGTTCAGTGCTTTTACACCGAAAGCAGGACGTCACTTTCTTGTTAGGACACTTTTTTGCAAAATGACCAAATTGTTGACACTTAAAGCATTGTATTTTAGTTTGACCACTGTTTACTTTATTTTCTGACTTAGACTCGTCAACCTTTTTACTTTCTTCTCTGGCTGACACTTTCCAGGGTCTTTTCAACCATCTGAAGGTCAGCAAAGAGATGGTCTTCATCTTCATGAGTTGCGGCGTCAATTCGGAGCATCATGTCCTTGGATCTCAACCCGAGGACCACCTGCCTTTTAATTTGTGAGAATGTCATTGCTAATGGTCGACAGAGACGTACCTTTTCGTGATAATACGTGGCAATATTCTCTCCCTGAATTTGTCGACGTTTTGACATTCTATCCCACGCCTCAGCGAGATCCACTTCGCGTATGAAAGTCTTTTGGAATGCAGCTTTACATGTTTCCCAGCTGTCGAATGTGCTTTTACGACCTAAAAACCATGACTTGGCAGCCCCTGCGAGATGGCAATTTACTGTAGCAAAAGTAAATTCATCCGGCCAGTTATGCACTCTGGCAGTAATTTCCACTTGTTGGAGCCATGTTTTCGCAGCTACTGGTCCTTCATCTCCCTTGAATTCACCTATGGTTTTAGATAGGTCTGGCATAACATGATATTCCTGATGAGTAGTGTTTTGAGCTAGTCGTAACTGCTGAGTTAATGTGGCGTTTTGCTCCATCAATCTCGTCATTGCATCCAGTACACGATGCATTGACGTCTCGTCATTCTTCGGCACTCTTCCGATGTCACCCGAATGTTCTCGGTTGTCCGTATGGCGCACTGGCGGCTCCTCGCGGCCCTCGAACGGAATCTGTTCTCCATTATCTGGATTACGGACGTTGTTACCCAAGACGTTGGCAGTGCCATCTATCGACATATGATATGGATCGAGTTGTTCGAATCCCGGGTAAGCGGAAGTCGCTTGCTTGTTTATACGGGACAATGGAATACCGCCATTTCCGCCCGCTTGTTCCTGATTAATCGTATGCGCTACGAACTGAGGTGGATTAACTTCTCCACCGGGATCGCCGAAATGAATAATGGTATCGTCCGCTAATGTGCGATCAAACGATAGGTGACGAACATTAACATTAGGCACTACCGAACTATCATGACCACCCATACTGTCTGCCAATGTTAACCGTAATCCCGTAGGATCGGCACACACACGCGAATAATCTGGAAAATCCCAGTTCGTTAATTCGCCCGGTAAAGCAGTCGAATGTAATCTCGGATCAACTCTCCGCGGTAACGATTCCTGTCGCGATAATCGTTGCTGAAACGATTCGAACGTGTCTCTTTCCAAATTTTTGTCTGGCTTTTTCGTAGCCATTTTAGTCTTGTTCACGTCTTCCCTCAGCTCTGTATTATTCTCAAGATTTTCAAAGTCCTCTACCCCACACTTAGAGTGTTATAAGAGAAAAACGGTTTAGGAATATAGAGACTTGATAGATCACTAAATACAGAATTTTCCAAAAATGTATAATTCAATTTATTTATAAATTCAAGTCTTTGGATAAGTACAAAGTAATAAGGAAATCGAACGTAAAACAAAAGATAGCTTTCTGGTTGGAAAGCACCGACTTTCCAAACCTTCGTCCATTCACGATTTCTAGACTCGACTGACTGGCAGCAACCACACAGCCCCCAGCGCAAGGCCTTTTTCGCATCACCTAATGCGATCCGTGCGCCCTCTAGTTTTTTTTTTGTTCTATCTTTTATTTAAATATTAAATTTTTCTATCATTATTATTATTTTTTTTTTTTGAAAAACTATATGCACATATTATATTTTTTAATTATGCAATACTATTGCAGCAACTTATTTCAAAAAGTAACTGATTTGAAGCTGAAGTAACTTTATTTTAATGTTGAAACAGATACAAACTGTTTTCGAACTGGAATATCTAGTTAACATTAGAAATTTTAGTTGTGACGGCAATATATATTTTTCTGAGTGCAGTTCTACTCCTATTTCCCCTTTAGCCGACAAAGGACAATCTGGTTATTATAAATGTTATATTCTTATTAAAATATGTAATCTGTGTTTACAAACCTGACTGATGTATACTTTATGCAGTTTCCACGCTTTTCCCAACATATATACAGTCACATCACTTCCTTTTTCATTTTGAAATAATGTTTCGTAAATATACTGTGCAGTTGATAACAATCTACGCCTGTAAAGTAATTTTAAAAATTTATCCATTTTTTAAGTACCCATTTTTAATATAATTCAGTGTACTAAATTATTTAAATTTAAAGAATAGATACGTAAAACCCTTAATAATAGGGTTACTATTTATGAATGAATAATTTATTGTAATACGTGCACAGATAGTTGTCCTTTCTGTTCGTATTTTGCGTGCAGAAATGCCCGAATGCTGCACCCGTGCAGCAAAGTACTTCCCATAATTTTTCAAGAAACTTTCTATAACATTCTTAAAAAATATCCACAAGATTAGTATAAAATAAAAATGGAAACTATGGGGTTTTTACAAATTTCGATAGGTTCTTATGTTTTAAATCAATATTTTTTATATTTTATTTTAATAAATTCTAAATCTCCTTGATAATATCATTTAAGACTCTATTTTCTTTGTTTCGGGGGTTGTACTATGCTTTGCCGAAATATATTTTTTTTTATTGAAGTAAATTTAAAAATGAAATAAATTGTTGCAAATTTATTTCATTCATATAAGTTCAAAGAAACTAAAGAACATGAAAATGAGTGTTAATTGATGCGAAGTATGAAGCTGAAAAAAAATAAAATAGCATATAAAAATGAATAAAATAATGAAATGAAAATTGTAATACTTTATTCTATCATTTCAAGAAGTCTTCTAGAATGTACTTTCGTACATCCTACACGGGGAAAAAAAGTGCCCTTATTTTAGAATCACGTTTGAAATAGAATAGAATATTTTGAAAGAACAACAAATATTCTTGATTTTATATACATCTATTTGTTGTTTTAAAAATATATTTGATATAAATTTTAAGATATTAAATAAACAACAGCATGACTATATAATAATAATATTTGCAATATAGAAGCATTTGTAATAGAAACAAAATGAAATATTTTTAAATCACAAACACATGAAATTATTTTAAAAACCGTTCGTAATAGGCTACTGAAGCATTGTTGACAGGCTTTGTTTTGAACTGCGCGATGCAATTTAAACTTTAAACTTAACCTGTAAACAATTCTGATCAGAGTTATCAGAATCCTCTCTACAAAATTATTCTTCTTCACTCTCTTAAATTAAATCCCCCAAAAATATTTCCTTTAAAAATTAATTTCATTTTGTGTAATTTGTTAAAACAACAAAAAGGTATGATATCATTTACAGGCAAGATACTCTAAAATGATACCAATAAAAAATTATCCCCTAAAAATAAAAAGAAATAGATAAAAGTAATTAAAAATCCCCTAAAAAAAATAAAAAAAGAAATTCTTGCCGGCCTGCGAATTTTTAAAACTACTTCAACTAGTATACGCTAGAAAAGAGGATGACGTCATCATAGGGTTATCTTTATTTAAATAACATCGGAACTCAATAACTGTGTCCTTTTTTCTTGGGAATAAGTCTTCATTTTTCTAGCGTATAGTTCTTCGAATTTAGTTGTATTTCATAAATAAATTACGTATTTACAAACAGTATTTTTAAGTTATAAAGCAGGCCGGCAAGAATTTCTTTTTTTATTTTTTTTAGGGGATTTTTAATTACTTTTATCTATTTCTTTTTATTTTTAGGGGATAATTTTTTATTGGTTTCATTTTAGAGTATCTTGCCTGTAAATGATATCATACCTTTTTGTTGTTTTAACAAATTACACAAAATGAAATTAATTTTTAAAGGAAATATTTTTGGGGGATTTAATTTAAGAGAGTGAAGAAAAATAATTTTGTAGAGAGGAGGGTACTTCTCGCGACCTCTTGCCGAACTTTTACAATGTTTTCGAATCACTGTGAATATATCCTGAAAAGATTAGCACTAAAGTAACTTGATATAAATATTCAATATGTGTTTGAAGTTTGCCACGTTTAATTAATCGAACTTCAAACAATACGAAAAAAGAAAATAAATAGTTTAAAAACACTACGAGAATCATAGAAAATGCGTAATCAGTAATTTTACAGTTAAAAAAAATAAACTCCAATAAAAAACTCCCAGATGTCATAGTATATGGAAAATTATAATTATACGTGATTTCCACGTAAATTAACCCTTTAACGCCCAAAAATAGTAAAACTTTGAAAATCATTTTTTTTTGTTAAAATTGACCTCGGCTTCAGCTCAGAACATCACATATGCAAAATGAAAAAAAAAATTTTTATAAGAATTTTTGAATATCTAGGTCATATATGTCTCGTCGGGCTTCTAACGGCAAAAATATGTATCAAATGATAGTTCTAATCCTACAGAATTACTCAGAACCAATCTAAGGTGAATCAAAATTATTTTACTTCTTGAAATAACCGTAAATGTTTTCGGGACATCTATGTCCCGTCGGGCGCTAAAGGGTTAAACTACTTGTATTAACCCATTTTTCGCTAGCGTTTTCAAAACGAAATATTTTCAAAAATCGTTTCTTCCCATTTTATACAAAATAAAACGATAAAATACCTTTGTAACTATCATTAATTATAGTAAATACCGTTATTTTAATTCCATAAAATATAAAATATAAAATATTCATATTGCACATTCCATAAAATATAAAAACCATTTGTGCATTTTTGTCTATATTTCGATGTGAGTAAAGCATCAACGAAAACATTTTTGTAAAATAATGCATTTCTCCAGGTGTGGCCGAAAATGGGTTAAGTTTCAAAGCTGGTTATACATCTTAGGTTATTCGTGGGATGTCCCTCAACAAAACTACACACCAGTTTAACTCCAACATTTGTCGCACGAACTTCCAGGTGTCACAGACTCTATAATCGCATATCTGAGAGATAAAACTAGAATATAACTTTTTGTAATGGAATACATCAAAAACATCGAAAAATATGATTCTGGGATAAAATCGATATTTGAAAAAATCGCTTTTTCGACGAAAAATACGTATATCTGACTTTTTCGTCAAAAATGACTAAAATCTGAAAATTTTTAAATCTGAGAATGATAAAATTATCGAAAAATACGATTCTGGGTTAAAAACTATGATATTTGAAAAAATCATTAAAATTCGTTAAAATATAACTTCGTTAAAATATGACATTTTCGTAATAAATAATGAAAATTCGAATATTTTCATATTTCCGTCATTTTTTAAGAAAAGGTCTTATTTTATCGAATTTTTTGTCGAAAATGTGATTTTCATCAAAAATCGTCATTTTACTTCCCAAATGTATTTTTCGATGTTTTTCATCATTTTGGGCATAAATTCAACAAAATTACAAAAATTTCGAAAATTTTCAAATTTTCAAACACATCACTTTTTCGACGAAAGAGATGTGTTTGTTAGTTTACGTAGCTCTGAACTGAGCCATCCTCTAGGACTGAGCCATGATGCAAGATTTTCTGAAGTCCCTGATTTGTTCTCTGAGCTAAGGATAACTCATCTGTAGATATAGTAGTAGGCATGAAGAAGCTATTTACTCTAGACTGAGCCTCGGCCAAAACATTGTCTTGACCTTAAACAAAGATAATATTAGTTGATAACTTGGCAGTGAAGTCTAATTATCTCAGTAGTCTAGGGGAAGTCTTTTCAGATCAAGAGTTTCCTACCCTGGACTTAATACTGAAAAAGTTTTAAGGCACTGAAAACAGCATGTAACTCACGAATTTTCTGGAAAAGAAGCCCAAAGGCTCCCAATTCTCAACATTGAGCTGTTCCAAAACATCACCTATTGCAAAATCTGAGGCGTCAGATTGAATGGCAAAAATAGCATTCTCGATGGGATGACATAACAAGATTGAATTAGCCAATTGTCGTTTAGTATCCTCGAACGCTTTCTCAGCGTTTGCCGTCCAAGGAATTGGTCGCTGGTCTTTCTTCTTGGCGCCGACAAGATAGTTGTGCAATGGAGCTTGAGCTGTTGCAGCATCTTTGATACTCAGACGATAAAAGTTGATCATACCCAAATAACAACGAAGTTCAGCAATAGTAGCGGGCTTAGGAAAATCCAGCACTGCCTGAACACGTTCTTGAAGAGGAGCTGTTCCTTCAGCGGAAATCGAATATCCCAAGTATTTGACTGTACTAGCGCCAAACACACACTTAGCTGTGTTAATGGTAAGACCATAATTACGAAGTCGTTCGAATACTTGTCGGAAATGATCAAGATGTTCCTCAGGTGTTTTAGAGGCAATCAGTATGCCATCTATGTAAACATAGAAGAAATCCAAACCCTTCAAAGCTTCATCAATATACTGTTTGGAAAAGATTGGGCTGCGTAGTGAAGACCAAAGTTCATGACCTTTAATCCGAACAGACCAAAAGGTGCAATTACTGCTGTCTGCGGGAAATCTTCAGGAGCAACGGGAATCTGATGATGGGCTCTGGTAAGTTCTAATGTAGAGAAGAGTTTACAACCTTGAAGCTTGTGAGCGAAATCATGAAGATGAGCTATGGGATATCTGTCTGGAATTGTGACAGAATTCAAATTCTTGTAATCTCCACAAGGACGCCTCGCGATCTCCACAAGAAGTGGGCTAGCGCTCGAACTACTTGAAGGTTGACAATAGCCCTGCTCCATCATATACTGAAATTCTGTTTTAGCTACACGCAGCTTTTCTGAAGAAAGCCGACGTGCACGTTGAAATTGAGGTGGCCCTTCTGTCAAAATATGAAAATAAATATTGCTTTGATTGATTTGGCCGGATTGGACTTGATTATGTCAATGAATTCTTTCAGTAAATCCTCATAACCAGATGCCTGACCAACCGTCGATAAGGCTGAAACAGGTTTGCTCGAAATACCTGCCAAAATAAAATAATCAGTATTGAGGTTAATGATCTTCATACCTCGAAGAACGAGGAGAAGTCCAAAATGTTTTAAAAAATCCGCTCTATGAATAGGCTCCGAGACATCGGCGATAGTGAAGCACCAAGGAGAGCATTAATGCTCTCCTGAATTCCAAATAAAGATCCATAATGCGTTCTCCGTAGGTGTCGATAGCACGACCATCCGCAACAAAAATCTTAAATTGAGGTGGAGCTGGGGAGTGTCTCTGGAGACGACGAGGCAGCAATCGTTCGATCGTTCGACGCTGCAAGCGTTGCATCAGCCCGGAGGCCTTTGCGTGCCCCGTGTACAGAGAGCGCATGCGACACGACGGGGGCTTGCGTATGCCAGGTGTACCGGCTTAAAACCCCAACTCATTAGCCATGCTTAAACCCTCTACCACCGAAGAGTCCTAACCCTAGCGGAGGCAGAAAAATTAAAGGCTGCTTCGCTATAAATAACGAAACAGCCAAAACGTTCGAAGATCGCCTAAAAGACGACCTGGGCTCGGTACTACCTCCCCCTTCGGCACCGTTTATACTCCTAAGAGAACCAGAACGGTCGCGGCTCGCGGGACTTACGTCCTTGGCTGGGGAATCCGAATCGAGATTCGGTGTCGCTTTGTTAGAGCCATCCCCACAAGCATAGTAGGGCTGAACACGAACACGACGAGCTTCCCTCGGCTCGGGCAGGATAGGGACTGCCAATCGTTCGACAAGTCGGTTTCACCCCTAGCTTATGGATAACCGAAAACCCAGAGTCGCCATATGCTCGAGGCAACTCTCTGCGACCAGCACGGCCTTTCATACTACGCTAGGGAAACGCCGGGAACACCCCGAGGGGCAGAACCCAGCCAGACGTTTCATGCACCACCTTTAATCATTTGGGTCCGCCGGTGGCTAGGCGGCGAACCTTATCATCATAAAGTGCCAAAATCAACCCACGCCGAGGCGCGGGAGAGATCAGCATCAACAGTAAAGCAATGTCACCTCCCCATCTCATACGTTCGTTATCCTCATAGAAGATAAGACAAGCGTTTATCGCTCTGTGTTCGTCATCACCGTGAAAGCTTAATCGGAGTCGCGATCACGGCTCGGTCGTTGAGTGGGTGAATCAACCATTTTCGGTGAATGTTCACTGCCGACTCACTCTTTTATTCGTGGCACAGTGGCGTGCACTACGTGCCAGACCGGGACGGCCGACCCGAGGGCCGCCGAACCCCAACGCAGCAATCCCAGCCGTGTCTGGGCGCTAAAGCTCCGGAAGGGCGGGGTCGCTTATGCCCCGTGTAGACGCATGCGCGATGCGACTACTCCGTGCCCGCAGTAGATAGGGACAGAGGGAATCTCGTTAATCCATTCATGCGCGTCACTAATTAGATGACGAGGCATTTGGCTATTTTTTTTTTTTTTTTATAGTGGAAAAATGCATTGACGCATACCCAGCTGTTGGACTGCTGGGTTATGTGGGACTCACTCCGAACTCAATCGGTAATACCCACTAAAAAACCACTGTATTATGCCTGAACGCAGGCAGCACGATGTTATCAAATGACCAGACAGAACTCGGGTCCTTGTTCATGCCTGTATCATTGTTTCTTCATAGATGTCGTCCGCAAATCTCATATCCTAGTTATTTCCCGTCTTCTCCTCACATAAGTTGTCCTGTTGAAGGTGTTTCAGGCTGCTATCCCGCCTATTAGTACTCGACTCGATATAACTTTGATATCTGTTATCCCAATTACTCTTTCCCCTAGAAGCTCTGTTATACTCTTCGGGCTCCAAACTCCTCTCCATGAGAGAGTGGCTGTTAACGTCTTAACGCTACGAACTTTCCATCTTTTTGCGACGTATTGTTGAACATCTTGGTTTTGCGCATATTTGTTCTTCTTAGTAGCGTGCAATTCATCCAAGTTTGATACATCGCTGGTAATCTGTGAGTCCAAGATAATAGCTACATCGTTCTTGACTCCTATCAGGTCCGGTTTACGCAATCCCTGTGCTGTTCTGATATGATGTTCGTAGTGCGTTTCAAATCCTTTTTGCGTCATTGATCGCCCAATGTACTTCGTCATTGCATCATGACGCTTAATCCTCATCTCATGTGTTCTCTCACAACCCTGAATAACGTGGTTTAAAGTTTCACTCCTCAAGCATCCGGCTCTACAAGATCGATCCTTTTCATTACGTCCTCCAGCGGTTCTAGACCTTGTAGGGAACGCGTTGATTCTCATTCGACAAGAATTAACGAAATCTTTTCCACTATGGAAGCTAGTTCCGTCTTTCACCCATGAATGTTGCTGCTTTGTAGAGCTAGAGCCAATCAGACCTTTTCCGTCAACTTTAGAATAAAGTTGATTCGCCCAGTCTTTCGCTATCAGTTCCTTTGTGAGAAGTCTTTGTCCGAGTTTAGTTAGCCTGTGTTCCGCTTTATCAATTTCTTTTTGTAGGAAAAATCCAGTTGGTCTGTTCATCATTATAGATGTGTTTTGCAGAGCTTTCAACCTGCTCATTCTCATGCGTGGAGCATTCCATCGCATTGATGGTATACCAATTCCTCCATCTATAACATCACTATGGATGTACGCGTTTGGAGAGTCATGTGGAAGTTGTAACCACTTTCGAATAGATTTTCTAACCATACGGTCAAACTTATTTAGTACTCCCAACGCTACATCTCCCAATATAAGTTCATGATAAAAGCTAGGCAACGTATAGTTCCTCATAATAGCCAGTCTCTGCTGGGGTTTTAAAGGAGCTTTAGAGATAATGCTCAGTTTCTCGTCCAGTTCTGCTAGAGGATTCACCTTAAGGCGACCCTCTGCCGAGAAGGGTACTCCCAGGTAGATCCAATGTTCTGATCTTGAGGCTGTAGGTATTATTTCCCCGTTGATGTTAAATGTTGTTCGTGTATCAACAACTACCTTCTTCTGTCTAGGAACAGTCTTAAGAGCGATAGTTCTAGACTTTTCATGGTTGATTTTCATTCCACAGCTTTGCAGAAATCTACATGTTGCATCCAACATAGCTTGCATACCAACTTTAGTAGAAGAACAGAGGATCATATCATCAGCAAATGCTGTTCCCTTTATCTTAGTGCCCTCAATATTTGCTGCAACAGCTTCTGGAAGCTTATCAAAGAGATTATCCATCACAAGGTTGAAAAGAAATGGCGATAACGGGTCTCCCTGTTTGACGCCTGTTGTTGGATGTATCTTTTTCGATTTCCAGCCCTGTGCTGAAATAGTTGTTGTAGCATTTTCATATGTATTCATGATATAACCCACCAGATATTTTGGTACATTCCTCGACAGTAGAGCCTTCTCAATTGCCAAATGGCTAACACTATCAAAAGCTTTAGCTATATCTATCGAAGCGAGATATAGTGGTTTAATTTCCTTAAGATGGTATTTAAGAATAAAGTCCAGAATAAACGTGTTGTTTGCACAACCGTCTACTGGAACGAACGCTGTTTGTACCTCGTTTAATTTGATAGCAGAAGATAATCGAGTAGCCAAGGCCCTATGCAGTGTTCGCGTTAGCACCGACGTGATTGATATCGGTCTGAAGTCAGCCGGTCTAACTGATGTCTTCTTTTTTGGTATCAGAATAGTTCTCGCTTCGGATAACTGCTCTGGTAACCGACCGCAGTGTAGTATGAGGTTCAGCAGTCTAGTTAGAATCCCTATTGGTATAGAACTTAGTTCTTTAGCCGTAAGACCATCTGGTCCTGGAGCACTTCCCAATCTAGGTTTAGAATTCAGTATTTCCTCCGAAGTTATTGGTGACCACAGGTTGTATAGATCCTGCGAGATGACCCCAATATCTGGTTCACAGTCCACCTTCTGTGTAAAAATGTTTTCCCAAAAGGGAATCATTTCCTCAGCCGGAGGATATCTGATATTCATTTCGCCTTCCATAAGTTTCTCCACACACCTACTGCGGTTTTTCTTCCACCTATTCTGCGTAAGAGCGTATTGTTTCCGCCTTTCCTTCCTTTTAGATAATCTCCTAGCTGGTTGACGATTATCAATATTACGCTTCTGTTCAGAAGGTCTCCATAGATGGTCTTTCAAATAGACCGCCAGTCTTGTAATCAAAGCTTCTTTCGATATGCTCCATGCTGAAGAGCATATTTCCTTCAGGAAACTTGCTCCATATTTTATGGTTTCCTCAAGTTCTGGCAAATCATCAATAAAGCCAATAAAATCCGGTGATTCCAGTGTATCTTCTGGATCGGATTGCGAGAGAGTTGGATTTTCCTCAGTTTCTAGAGGTCCCAGTTCTTCCAAAAAGCTGACGACCAGGTTTTTGTAATCCTGTGTCCTTCGCTGCCCCTTAATAGACTCGAGAGTTCTCTCCGGGAAGTATGGCAATAGCGCTTTGTTCACAAACTGCGCACCTTCCCGAGTCAATATAGCTTCTCGCATAGCCATTAGACGACGCTCTTCTTCGTTCCATCTTGCTTTCTTTTGCACAACAACTTGTTGAAGATCGTACCAATCAGGATGAGTACGTCTGTAATGGACACCTCTACCGGTTTTCTTTTCGAAATACCGTGTACATCCGTGAAATTCACACGGATAGTTCTCATTTGGGCCCTGCGCCTTGCGGATCGATCATTTGTTGGGCCGGGTCGGTCAGCGGACCGCCCGGGTTCATCCGAGGCAATTGTGTTCTGTATATTTGGGCCAACAAAATTTCTAAGAGCGACCGGGCTGGCAACCCTGAAGCTCCGTATTTTACAACTCAAAGAGTTGCCTGTCCCAGATAATGTGATCCGGAGACAGTGGAAGATGTTCGTCCATAGCCAACCACGTTCGCCGTAGCCCAAAGGACTACGTTGCCCGACTCTCACCACGGGGAGGTGTGGATTGGCACTTGGTTTGCAGAGCTAAAGTCTTTCACTCTGCATCCCTTAAGAGAGTCACTAATTAGATGACGAGGCATTTGGCTATTTTTTTTTTTTTTTTTTTTTAACGTGGTTGCTGGAAATC
>JABFQA010000959.1:0-15855 GCA_022817065.1 Probaryconus sp. ZL-2020 | reverse complement strand
AATTTTACGTAATCCAATGTTATATACATTTTAAACTGAAAATAAATGAGCGAATTAAATGTACGTCATTGTAATAAAATGCTTATGATTTGCTGTCTTAAATTCTATGGAACATATTTAATTCGTAAGTAAACGACAGACATATTTTTTAAACGTCTGTTAATATCATTTTAAACAAGTTATTTTAACTTTCAAAAGTTTTAAAAATAAAGTTTCTGATAATATCCAATTATTGTCTATTCATCTTTTCACGTAATTATAAAAAGCACCTATTCAATTTCGTAATTTAGTTGTGTCGTTAATTCATTTGTTTGTTTAATTTGGCGAAAACTGAGACGAACAAGTGATGTAAAACTTGGCGCCGAAAAGAAGCCTTTTGAATTTCCGATTTGCAATTGCTTCTAATGAGCAAGTAAAAATATACGCCATGGTCTTTTGTTATTGAATGCCTTCTTATTTGCTTGAAGCCGCGTCGATTAAAATTCATATAACTAATTTTTCGTCGACGTTGCTCTGTGTGTTTTTTATTATTAATCTTAATCATCTTTATAATACATTATGAAATTAATATGGTAATTTTTTGAAATAAAATATAGTATATCGATAGTTTATCAAGAAGATGGTGAACTTTAATTAATCCTTTTGCTGAGTGAAAAGAAATACTGGCCAATAGTTAGAAGACGAATCTCTTTTCTTAAAAGATTTATGAGTCGAAACATCCGTTATGACGTTTAAAAACGCGATACGTTTATTGAGACAATAGTTGACAACACGAAAATATCGATTATTCTGTACATGTGTTCCAGTTCCATAAAAAGGTGTTGTATGTGATTAAAACGGAAAGTAACATTGTTATTCCAGAATTCTATTACACACAACCTCAATTGCTCACATACACATATGTATATAGATATTTTTTTTTTTTTTTCATTCTCAAAAATATATTCATATAAGACCTGTTCCTATTATTAAGGCTTTTTACATAATAAAGTCATTTTTATAATTAAATCCACCGGTGCATCGTTAAAGAAGTTAAAGTTAAAGTTAAAGAAGTGTGATATACTAAATTCAGGAAATAAAATGATTAATTTCTCGTAGAAATACATTCATCGTAAAAGAATGTTCCGCGGTTTTTCGTTCGCTAATATTAGCATAATTCCTTAACCTTTAAATAAATATTAAAAATAATTGGACGATGAATCAGACTAGAGAGAGCACTTGAAAATTTTTAACAGCAAAAACAGAGGTGGGCATGAATCATATACATATGTATTGCAAGTATCTTATCTGTGGCCGGATGCCAAAAGGGCAGAAATTGATACAAAGTTCGCAGTGCAAGGACATAAGTGTGTTGACATTGTGTTGACAAATACTCCTAACTATGTCTCAGTTATGCCATTTTTCACCAGAGAAAACAACTTGTATCTTTGATTTTCGACGGGAAAGTGTATTACCATTCTTTACTTCGGACAATTTTCATCAGAGCTAAAGTTCACTGAAATTACTTACATTATCTTAGCAAAAAATTACCTAATCTTGTTTTTATTATATATATTTTTTTTTTTCAAAAATGAATTGCAATTGTTTTCAAACTAACAATTGCAAATGATAACCGTTAATCGAAATTTAACTATAAACTCGTTCGTAAATGATCACTAGTCGAAGCTAAAACTTTCTTATTTACTAATAGCGAAATTTTATGTTGGCATAAAAATTCACTGCTGAAACATTTAGTCATGTGCACTATTATGTATAGATCCCTGACTTTATGGTCAAGGAAAAGGTGTCAAATTTGTGATAGCTACTCAAAATAATCAGTTCATAAACTGGTCGATTAGGGCTGTCCACTGCGAGCCCACTGACTCAATTAATTTATTTATGATATATACATAAAATGGTTATTTATGTTCTCAGAAGCTTTGTCATAAAATATTATTGGCCGCTTCGAACCAACGCATTCTTCCCGGAACTTAAATGCAGTACGCATTTTCCATATTTAAACCTCGGCAAACATTCATTTCTTTTCAATAAACAATTAAATTGAACAATTGCTTTGCATTTGTAGCGATCGAATTTTTATTTCATTCACTGTTTGCAATTTTACATCAACGTTATAATTAAGATGTAATGGGATTATAATTTATTCCTTTCCATTTACTCAGCTCCTTTCGTCGATATATTACAAATTATTACGATTTTGTCATTGCAAAAAAAAAAAAAAATGATTTTGTTAAATAGAAACAAAAGGAAAATCTGTCAGATCCACGATACCGGATAGCTTGTGCAGCCGTCGAAGCTTTGAGGGTTAAGCAATTTTCTTGGAAATTCATTTCCTACATAGTGGTACTTGAATGGTATAAGATTTACGGTCAAGGAATAATAATAAAACACGCAAAATAAAAGATGGAAAAAGAAAGAAAGAAAACACAATGAGGGTATTTAAGACATTAAAAAATCGCTCGTCAGGTTATTTTTATTTGTAGCGTTAGCACGTACTTCACATAAGCATTAGATTGAATTTTCATCGATCTTTTATGACGTACGTGTTGGCGCTGAACGCGAAAACGACTCTCAGCGAAAAGTTGTTTTACGTTACAAATACGTTTGCTTCAAACATTCGATGTAAATATTATTACGTAGCAGCCAGAATTGTCATTAATAAATAAAGTTCGATTGCTTTTTTTATATTTATTATACACTTTTAATAAGTATCTTTTGTTATGGTTACGTAACGTTAAGGTACACGCAGAAAAATAGAATAGAATGAGAATTTTACTATAAATTGTGGCAAACCGGTCCTACAAGTCAAACGTAGAAAATCTGCTAATGTATAAAAAAAAAAAAAATTACCATAAATATGGCTAATTTTCTGATAGAAAAATTGTGACAAATATAAGAAAATTTACTATATTTGTGGTAATCTTTTTTCTGTATTCTTTAGCACATTTTCCACACTTTGACTTATAGGACTAATTTGATCAATTTGTATAGAAAATTTTTATGGTAATATTTTTCTAAGTATAGGAAGCGCCTTTTCCCATATCATTTAAAATACCACATTCCCAAAGTACCATTGTTAAATAAATCTAACATGCACTATATCCTATTTGATAATGCCAATTAAACCGGTCAGCTCCTCTTGGTTGTCACTATATTGCGTAACAAAAAGAATTGCATTACTGAAATTAACTCGACTATCGAGTGTGCACATTTCTCGCCCACGATATCTTCTTATAAACATTTCGCGAAATATCGATAACCGCCAAGCTCTAAACCATTATTATAATAGCTTTCGTATTGTATTATTATAATCCTATAACACTTATGGATGAAATGCAAATTTCATTAAGTTAACATTGATATTCAATAAAAGGCTTAATAGTTGAAAACATTGAATAATGCAGCGCTGATTAGTGGATGGACAAATAATTGATATGAATTTAGAAAAATTAGCGGTTTCGAAAACTAGAAAGATGTTGTTGATATGCTGCGATAAAATTGGAGTTAGGGAAAAGACTAGGCAAAAATGTACTCGTGATGTCTTTTATTGTCATTGACCGTACCACCTGAATGTGAACGTCTCGAAAACGCACTGCGATTCTCGATATTACTATAAATGCTTCAATCGGCAGATATATTAGATGTTTCTTTAAAGTTCTTTAAAAACAAATCAGATGAATTCCGTTATTTTCTGAAAGCGTTTCAAATTTCAACTAGGTCAAGATACTACTGTAAAGTTAATAAGTAAGTAATACAACAACAAAATAAGTGGCGCAAATAATTAAATGGAATAAAGGAATAACATCACTCGAAATGTTTTTACGATTGACTCTACGTTATTATAAATTATATATCTTGGTTATTAAATTATAATTAATTACTACTGCCTTATATAAATATTTTTTAAATACATTTACAATTTCGTTTTCATGTTGGAACTTTCAGGGACATTTAAGTAACAGGAGTCTTATTTTATAATACAATCTTAAAAATGATATAAAGAAACATCGTTTGAAATTCTTTAAAGGGTTCATGAATTTTTCAATTTGAAAGTGCACAATTTTTTTTCCTTTCTGAAAAATTGGAACTCGATCGAAACTGGAACCGAATCTTTTATAGAAAAATGTTAACAATTTTAATCAAATTGCAAATCCTGAAAATTGTTCAACGCGAGAGAAAAACTGTTTGTCAAAGAATCCAGAAGAATACAAAGGACAACGAAGAGAAAATGTTAAGGAAAGTGATCCTAATGTTTAAGGAATAAATTTCTTGTTAACGTTACATAACTCTGTTTACCTTTAACTTATTTAAAAAGTTTTCCTGAAAGATGATTTTCCGTTTCACGTAACCCAGACGTTTTGTTTGAATGAAGGGAGGGAGGGTAGGAGGGAAGGGGATTCGAGTAAAATAAATTATTCTCGTCTCCATAAAATGTAAACTCATTTTAGTGTATCATTGAAATGAACTTTTCTTCAACGCAAATGAAGCTCATTGGGCGGAACGGCAATTTTCGAGGACATTGATTTTTCTTCCTCTTGGTCTTCCTTCTTTGCTTTTTATACTCCTTTGCAAAACTTTTGATTAATATTTCAAAAGCTCATTCTTAGTCTCTAAATCATTGTTTTTGTACACAACTGAAATTGATATGAAATATTTGATTAAAAGGAAAGTTTTCTAATTGCTCAGACCAGCGTTAATTTAATAGGATTTGGGAGTGACGCGTGCAAGATAAAACGACGCGTGGATTAAATGCGCGTGAAAGAACATTAGCCAAAACAATAAAATCACGACTTCATATTTTAGTACAATATTAATTTCTATTAGAATTTCATAGAAATTCGAAAAAATTATAAATTTGAATACATTCTTTCTTTCTTTCTTTTTTTTTGTTTGCTTTTTATACAATAAAAAATTTCCTCGTAGTAAAGTAAGTATCTTTATTAGTTAATAAAGAATTTTTAATAAATATCATTGCTACAAAAATTTTGATTTCAACGAAATTTTGATTTTTGTGAACACATACTAGTATAATACTAAAATTGACTATATCAGTGTCCAAATTGAAAAGTATTGCTTTCGAGATTAATATATATATGAAGATAAATTATGTTTAACTTCTGAAACTGGAAAGTTGTCCAACGTTTGTGGCTTTTCTAACGAAAAATTATCTTCCTATATCAAATTACTTATTTCATCTAAAGGGTTTTGTTTCAATAATTTATGACTACATAGTATTTGGTACTACTTTTCGTTTGGCAGATGGAGCTTATAAAGTTTGTAATTTTCAAATTACTCGTATTGTTTTTATCTGAAATATATACAAAATATTCATTGTATGAAATTGTTTCATATTTAAAACAGATTGCAAAAACTATGACTGTATCATTTTCAATATGTATTCTTTATTTGTATAGGACTCTTTTGTAAACAATTTGAGGAGAATCGAAGATTTACAATCACAATGCAGCTTTGTATGTACAAAGATCAAAATCTTAATTTAAGATTCTGTTTTCTTGGCGAAATATCAAGATGGTTGACATCTTGAATCTAGATGTTCCATTTTGATTCAAGTGAACTGAATTAAATTAATAGAATCAAAAGAAACTATGGTATTACTTTTTAGCATAATCCTTTTAATTAATTCATATTATCCTGAATGATTTATCGAAACATTAAGACATTGATTTTTTCAAAAATTCATATTGACATTAATTTTTTTTAATAAAATATGACGAAACACTTTCATCAAATAAACTTTTCATAATATATCTTGTCTTGCATGTTTAATGTCAGTGATATAATTACATGAACGAATTTTTATCGATTGTATTAAACTATTTTTATATTTAAATTAAGTTTTTAAAGGGAAGAAACTTTACAAACAAAATTTCAATAATTTATTCTATATAATTTATTCTAATCATAAAATATTTTTTTGTTATTTTCATCAAAATAATACCAAATTTATGACTATATAAAGAAAAAAAAACGAAGAATTCCCTTAAATGATCATCGTCAGGGGTATCAATAAATCTGTCAAACTGTGATTGATTCTTCTTTCTCATTTAAATATTCGGGTTGGGGGGGAGGGGAGGAACTAATTCTATTTGAAAATGTTAAGGTATATTAAGACAGGTTCAGTATCCCATTACATCTTATTTTCATCTTTCCAAGATTAAAACTACGATGGGTATTAAAAGTATTATTATAATTATGGCACTTTATCATTTTATGATTGTTTTTTATAGGACTCAATATAGGTAGTAGGATAGTACTCCGACAATGAAAAGTAACGCAATGAAGTACGCGGAAAATGTTAAAATAATTAAATCGAAATTTACCATGCTCCAGGCAGATTCTGAATGAAATACATTATAATCTCCAGACTGACAACGTAATTAAATGTAAGCGTAAAACAAATTCATATAAAAAGACGCGAGGATGAAACTACAAAAATTACTTCAAACGCATTTTCTCTAAACATTTTTTTATGTATTCATAAAATAACACAAGTAATAATAGCTTATATAAATAATGATCACAATTAAGATAAATAACTTGAAAACAAAATTTTCATTTCGGAATCGTAACAATTTTCACTTTAATTTTTGTATATTTCAATTGCAAGAATTTATTTGTCTAATGGTCTGGAGATACAATAAATATATACAGCATCTTCACTGTTCAATTATTACGCTATCTGACAAAAATATAATTAATTCGTTATTTGCAGTTTGTGTATAAATGTTTTGTTGTTCTTTGTAAAGGGTAATATTATCTTCTGAAAATTAACATATAGATACCAGCAACGATACGTTAGAACAAAACACAATTAATTATTCCAATACAGAGGTTACTCGTAAAGTTGTTCGAATATTGAAAGAGTGTAAATATAATCATTGAACATATAATATATAATTACAATGGATGCTCATAATTTATAATAAAAGTACCTTATCAAAATGTATGCCAATTATTTTAATGTCATAAACAAAATGAATTATTAAGTTAAGTATATATTTATTATCATTAAAATATTTCCTTTAGATTTAAAATTTCGAACTGACGAACTCTTATTTTCACATCAATATATATTTTTATGCCATGTAAAAGTTTAATGAAAAAACTGAATTAACTTTATAACATCTTTATATACGCTGCTCCGAAAGTTCACTCCTTGTATCACATAAAAAGAATAAACTTACTTATTAATAATGAACAAATAAACTATATTCTTTCTATAATGATTATCCTTTTAATTCCAAAAGACTTCTTTAGTTGAAAAAATTGTATATAATGCATAAATTTTCTTTGTTTATATTTAATCAACTAATTAAGATGTTGCAATTTATAACTTCTTTTTTTTATAGGATTCTAGTAATAGGAAACATAATGTTAATACACTATAGAATAGCATGAAAATTTTATATATTCACATTAAAAATATTAAAGATAATATTATTTTATAAACGCAATATGTATTTTCATTTAATTGAATTTTATTTCCAATTAAGTATATAAATGAAGGATAATTTAAAAATTAACCATTAACTCCTTTTATTGCCTCGAAAGTTTTCTATTGCTGTTTAAAGTGCAGTTAAATCTTTATATAGTATCAGGTTATACTGAAATAATTAACCCCAAGTATAGTTTGTATTTATGTCAACACATTTTTTAAATCATTTACATACTTTTCTGAATACTTTCAATTTTCAACACCAATACCAAGTTCAACTGTGTCAAGTATACGTATGTTAATTTTATAACATTATTCGATTTTTTTTTTTTTTATAACAACTGGAAGTAATACATAAATGATTCCATCGAATCAAAAGTGTGAATGCCTCGAAATGTACTTTAGAAATCCTGAAGTTTTAGTTTATTTATCGAGCCTCGATGGTTTACTTTATTAATTTAACGAAGTTCGCCTTTCGACGACAATTTTTCATGACTAAATTTTCTTCTTTGAGGACTGTTTCTGTTTGACAGTAGATACAAGTTTTTCATGGTTAAAACGTTTTTTCTGTCATCCGGAAATAGAAAACAGCAAAAGCTTAAAATATATTTCCCTCAACTCTTTCTACGTTGAGTAAGAAAAAGGTTACTCCCAAATATAGTCGATGTTGCTATAAATACAATTATATCGGTGTTCCGACAGAAATACGTGAACGCGATTCTCACAGTTCGTTTGGAACAATTAGACATTTCATTTGAGTAATAAATCGTTATTTCGTCATCTTGTATCTCATGGCATTATCTTGTTACTTAATTTTTTTACGATCAGGTAAATAATTTTTTCGGAAAATATAGGAAGGAATTTTTATAATCAATTAGCTTGAACGTAACAATATCTTTTATCGTAATATTTCAATTCAGTGAACTCACAGGCGTACTTATTCATCGTGAAATATAAATTTGTTAATGTTCGAATATTCTATTTCAGTAGTATAACAGTATAAGTGCAAAGCATAAGCGTCGATTTTCGTACACTTGACTTCAATTTCATGTGACATGCGTCTATTTCATGTCACATGTAGGTAAATTGATGGTTGTGTTCTATTTGACTGAAAACTCTTAGAAAATCACAGATTCATTGCTAATATACAACATGTTATCAAATTTTCTATGCATTTAATATCATTTCCTTTTGTAAATATCATTTGTAGTTGCAAAAGTAATCTTACTTTTCTTTAAAACATTTTCTTAAATTATGAGGATATGTTCAGCCATTTGTACATCTACCTTAGTGAAATTCTTTCCTATTCATTTCCTACACAGAACTATTCACCAATGTTGCTTTCAAGTTTAACAATTATAGTTTCATCAATCTTGGTTCATCTGGAACTACACACTTTTACACTCCCAACTATTCTGTATCCAATCTCAATAAATTCAAAAGGAAAACAACAGATCATACCCACTTGAACAGAGTAGATTTTACACAACTACCACTCCACTTAGTATCCGATGATTCACACGCATTAACATCATTTACAATACTCGCAGTCTAGAAAGCTTGACGTTTATGGAAGCATCAAAACCGATTCACTTGTCCCAACTATCTTCCACTATTTTTCCAGTTCACTGTGGTTACGACAGACAGTATTCCATCTTTAAATCCAAAAGCCAAGTCTAAGTAGTAAATCGAAAATATGTCCACTTGGTTTGAGTAGACGGTACATCAATTTTTCCTCCACCATGGATGTGTATCTACTATCACTATTTCCTAATTCCAAGATCTAGGTCCTGGAGTTAACGAACCAAATCAACATAACGAACGTAACAGATCCAGTTGGCTTAACTGGATAGCACACAAAGTGGATAACACATCACCACAGGCGTGATAATATTCACTATCTAAATCCAGATCCCGGGTCTCGGTTGGATCCAGATCTGGAGCCAAAGGAAAAAAAAAAAAAAAGAAAAGAAAAGGTGGTTCCAAGATCCTTTCATCGAGATCCCCTAAAGCTCGAGCTAGCTGTCTAACTGGTCGGTAGGTTGGTTGGTTGGTAGGTTGGTCGGTCGGTCGGTCGGTCGCTTGTACAGGGTTGATGGTGAGGGGGGAATGTAAGGGGGGTGGGGGGGAAGGAGTGCGTGTAAATCTCCGATCCAGGTAGATGAGCTTACCTGGCGAGGCTAGCATCGTGGTGGTTGAGGAGGCGTCTTACGCGGATGGTCCCGGTGTTCGGCTGGTGCAATAGCATGACACGGCGACTGTAGACGGACGGAGTTAGATGGGGTGCGCGAAGGGTTGAAAAGAAGAATAAGAGGCAGGGTCGCCGCCTGCCAGCCGGAGCTGCTGCGTGATACGAACTGGCTCACGCACAAGCGAGCACGCGAACACGCAATACCACGCACGCACTCAACGGTCACGACGTCCCTCGCCGAGCTTCTCCACTCGGGCTATTATAAATAGATATCTGGGTATGTTTGATTATTTATAATTCTTTTTATCGCTTGCGTGGCGTCGACGGAGCCGAGCCGAGCCGCTCCCGGAAACGGTCGCTCTCCTTTCTCTTTGGCGTTATTACCCTTTTGGAAGCGCGCCCTTAGCGAGGATTCCTCGGAGTCGCAAGCGCGCGCACCGCGTTACAAGACTAGACGAGACGAGACGAGACGAGACTAGACTAGATAGATGGATAAAACACACCCAGGAACACAGTCACAAATCCCGCGACAGGGAACTGCGGTCGCCGGGCCGGGCCAGGCTGGGCGAGAGAAGGGCTCCTCTCCTCGGCCTGACGACGCGAGGGCGGACACCTGGTGGTGGCTGCTTCGTGGCGGGCCACGCTCTGCCACGGCGACGAGCAGCCAAAGAGCATAGCGACGCTTGGCGTCGGCGCCAAACGCAGGGTGGATCGAGCGCGTGGCACGTTGGCGTACAATACGACAACCAAGAGACATCTGTCTCTCTAACCGTGGACGTCCAGAGTAAACGAGGGACGGATCTGCACCAATAATCATTCCCGTACTTTGCCCCAAGTCAAATACAAATTTCAAGGCCTCCTTTTATGCAGGATACCAAGCGTTTTCCATTTAACTTATTCATATACGTTTCGATTAGATGGTGATACTAAATGCGGGGTGGTCGATAATGTAACGCTGTGTTTTTAGGGGGATGACAACATCCTATACCCTAAAGCCATGGGATATTATACCCTATACCCTATATTCTATACACCCCACCAGGTGACCCCTTTTTCAGCCGAATAACAAGTTAAACGCGTTCTTTCAAAACTTTGATTATTTCATCTTAACGATCTCCGAATTATCCCATATTCCAAAAATTCCAAAAAAAAAAAAAAAAAAAATTGGGATTAGTAGGATAGATTGACCGGCATCTCTTTTAGACTGAAATCTAATCATGAATCTGTGATCATGTATTCCACAGTTTTTACGCTACTGCACTGAGAAAAAGTTTTATGAAAAATTACTATATTTTATAAAAATGAAGATATAATTTTGTGTAAACGAAATTTATAATAAGTTCGTAAAAAAAATTATGAGAAATCCATTACATTTCACGATAGATTTTATCCTCGCTTTACTATAAAGTAAATTTCTATTAAAACTTTTTTCTACATGCGTATTTAGATTTCGTAAATAAATTTAGTTTGTAATATAGATTTACACATTTTCTAAACCAATCAAAACATTTAATTCAATTAATTCAAACCAATGGCTGAGATATTAATCGCTTGACTTTTCCAAATCAACGCCTACGGTCAGAATTTTATACGCCTCTGGAATACTTTTTATACGATCCAATAACTTTTTCATAATCGCGAATAATTTGCTAAATGCAACGTATTAACTGTTTTTTTTTTCTTTTTACGAAGAAATGTTATTCAATTTACCGAAGAAATACATATAGTTTCACATAAAACAACATTGAAAGTAGCAAAATTCTTTCGAATTTACCGGGAATGGAATTTTTCATAAAGTGTCAGAAGCCTGTCTGCGTTTGTCGTAAAATTGTCCCAAACGTTGCGCTTAGCAAAGGATTGAATCACTTGCTGCGCTGTCCTCACTTTTTCGATATCAGACACTAACCTTTCCATGATAACGCCGTAAAGATACTGTAAAACGTATAAGATGACTTAATGTGAATCGATGATAATCTATCTTTTCGGTTTAATTTAATTTTAATTAAACTAATTAATAAAATAATGTACCTTTAATAAATATTAAAAATAAAAATAATAATTATTATTTGTTATTTATAAAATACAAATCATTTAATAGACAATTGTATGATTTTAGAATACTTACCGTTTTGGCATAACGATTTTTTACTGATTTTAAAATAGGTCTGGTTGCTTTCCATCCCTCAAGAAACAAATTTCCAAATAGACCATAATATCGTCTTAAAGTGTTGTCCAGATATTTATCTAAGTTTACAAACGAATCCACCAAATCATAATTCCGTCGTCCTTCTACTTTTTGAAATAGGGGTAAAGGAGTTTTAAACACCTATACGCAAAAAAAAAAAGTTTTAATAAATATTAAAATACTGTATAATACCGTT
The DNA here is from genome assembly GCA_022817065.1 of Probaryconus sp. ZL-2020. Taxonomy (NCBI): domain Eukaryota; kingdom Metazoa; phylum Arthropoda; class Insecta; order Hymenoptera; family Scelionidae; genus Probaryconus; species Probaryconus sp. ZL-2020. The sequence continues at coordinate 3,827 of JABFQA010000959.1, read as the reverse complement.
GGGATAACTTTTATTTAAAACAATATTTGTTATAAATTCATAGACAAATTTTAATATATCTATTAAATATTACAATACTTATAGGAAAAAATATGAGAATTTACATACAATTTTTTAAGAATTTCTAATAAAAATTATTCAAAACAGAAGTTATCCCAGCGTTATGATACAGTATTGTAAATTTTATTATAACTTTTTTGCGTGTATTCATTTTAATTGACTTCAATTCTATGTAATTTTAATTGCACACGTAAAATATATACAGAGATGGTAATAAATGTATTAGAAAAAAACAGTAACTAAAATACCTGAGACGTGGAATCTTTTTCATTTGGCAACCTTCGAAAATAATCACACAAAGTTGACGTTAATTGTATCAAATTCTCATTTACTATATCGCCTGTTAAATTTTCACCGGAATAAATTAACAATCTAGTATTATATTCTGTTTGAAATGGTTTCAGTCTAAATCTTGCAGCCTAAAAAAATAATTAATAAACAATAAAAACATAATCGAATAGAATAAGTTTTTTAAGTTTTATATAACAAAAATTGTAAAAAAAAAATGTTATCGTCATATTTATAAATCGTAAATGACAAAATACTTACGTAAGCGTAATATTCGAACAATACACTGTTCAGGAGCTTTTTCGTTACGTTAGCAAAATCATGACGAAACGTTTCTAAAGAATCACTTTGCCATTTTGATTGTAAGAGTCTTCCAATAGCTTTACTAAACGTTGATGAAAAGATATCAAAATTCTCTTCTTGTCCTGTACGATAAATACTTCGTTTGCAACATATGACGTTTCATGCATATTACGAAATGTATATAAATTATAACAAGAGATCTCTTATGGACTTAATTTGTAGAGAAGAAAAATTTTACCTAGAGAAATTTTACCTGCATTAGAAGCGAAAGTAATCCAAAAAAAGAACATTAATTTCAACATTTTTTAAATTAACTTATTTATTAAAATATTTTCAAGTTAAGAATGTTTCGGTTTGCACTGCAATAAACGTAGAATATCTACTGATACGAGACTGTTGGATTTGCATTGAAAAAGTATGATTTACACGTCGTTTATTACTCAAACGGATAACAACCACCTAAATATACACAGTGAACGTCAATTTCAGTTTAAATGTTATTTTTCATTATTACTGTTCCTAAATCATAGAAAGTTAATTTTACAAATAATATTATATTTCTTTACATTTTTCAGTATTTCAAAATTTTTAATTATATGATTATATAAATATTTGATAGAGATACATTATATATACAAAAATTCTTGGATTCTTGGTTCGTGTAATTCCATCTAAAACAAATCAAAGAATAATGATTTTATGTTATTTTGTAACAAAATGCAGCACTCGTGTATTTGATTGTTTTTATCAATAAAATTAATACTTAACGTCATTTCAGTGAATGTAGTGTCACTTGATTGTGAAAAGTCATTTCACTATTTATCCGTTCATCGACAATATCCATTTTCTCTCGCGCTTTCAGTACGATTTAACGCATATTGTATATGGTATACGGGGATTACTTATGTAGACTGTTTTTCGAGCTTTCTTTGTTATTTTAATTCCCAACTCGATCAAAAATATGATACGAGCATTATCAGCGATATTCTTTCCACCAAATGTTATAAGAAACTGTACAAAGAAATAATCCCCACTTCCCACGAAATAATCAAAATAATATTAACCGTTAAAAAAAAAGAAAAATTAATCATGCTTTATTTGTAGATAATAAGAATAAATTATAATTGACCTAAAAATATATTAAAACGCGCGGATATGTCTTATTACAATACACCAATTGAGTTTCGCAATCGAAATAAATGTCTTATAACCGAGATAATCTTATGTGTATACATGTGTCATCGATAATTACTGCGCTCTTTACAAGATTACATTTTATGTGTTTTTTATTATTATTCCGGATAAAATCTTTGATGAGTAAAAAACATACAGAAATGCAAAATTCTACTTTTTATTAGGCATTTCGTGAACGCAAACTTTATCGCCTGCTCTTCCACTGTTCCACTTGCAACAATGGTCCATTTTTCGAGCAATAGGTTGAGATTTAAATATTGTAACGCTTTTTGAAGTATCGTCGGTGTCAACATAAGACAGTAGATCTGAATTGGTTGTGTTACTTTTGCTTTGCAGTAAGGTTTGCCTTTTTGCATTTTTTCCTTTTGTGGAACAAACTACAATAAAGAATATTATTTAAATTATTTACGAAGAAATAATGAATGAAAAGAAATAAAATTAGTGTTATTTACGTGAAGACAATGATATCCTAATACCACTGTAAAAACTTTAATTTCAAATACACTGTTATCCTTCAAAAGACAATGTCTTATTTTAAAGGATAATAGCGCACCTGAGTGTTTTGAATTAAATTTTACAGTGATACTCGAGAGATCTTTAAGCGTAGTTATTTATATCGTTTCAATGCCAACTAAAAGTGAATAACAATTAATCACCGTGAAACATTGCGACATATTCACGACATCTCCAGCATTGGCAATTAGGATCATTCTTACGGTAAACGCATTGATTTATTTTCTTCTGTAAATTGTTTCGCAACTGAGGTATTTTGGAAAAGCCTGTCTGCCTTTGACGTTTTTCCAAAAGGTCCTCGTTCTTCGACGTTTCGTCGCTCGACAGTGCCTGCTGCTCCTTTGCCTTTTTCCTTCGCTTCTTTTTTCTCTTCTTTTTCTTACGCTCGCTTATCAGCGGCTTTCTTTCCCCTTTAACTTTCCCTTTACATTCATAACATTTACTTTTTTGCCAGCACCTTAAGCACTTTGTCACACTTTCACTGCGATAGTCGGATGTATAAATTTCGTCGTTCGACTCGTCTATGCAGGTGCAACACTGCCTCAACGAACCACTGTGAGCTTCTGCTTCGCTCGTTCGCTGGTACATGGGTCTAAATCTTATATCAAAAATTTCAGACATTCAAACATTATTATCATTTCATTCTATACTAAATGTAACATCTTTTTCTTAAATACACATGTGTATTTATTTATTTTATTTTTGCAAAAATTAAATACACAAAAATAAGCAACAGATTTCTCCGTTGCTTATTCGATGTGAAAGAATATAAACAATGAATTAGTTCTTACTTATGAATTTTATGTATCCGCGACAAACAGCTGCTTCTCTTACAAATAGCGAACATTATTGCGAACAGTAAAATAGTAGAAGCCATACTTAACAAGACAATAAAAGTAATACGCTTTCCATAATTCTGTTCATGAGAGGTTTGATTTCTGGAATCGTTGGTAAACGATTCGATCGTCTTGTTGTAATCAATACTATGAAAATATATTTATTTATTACTTTATTTCTAACAAAATATTCACGCCACGAGTTTCAGGCGATCAATAAAATTCAATAAATTCATTTTTGCGAAAATTTTTGCGAAAGTAACAAAAGGTTTGTGTGCTAATTATTTTTTAAAAATGAATCATCGTCAGGACGAAATATTAACAGATCGCTTATCATACATTGTACTGACGTTGTATTTTCGCAAAAGCTAATTAGAATACCTTCGCTCAAAACCATTGCAATTATACAGTGAGAATTTACTTAAAAGTTTTAGTCGTGCGTGTTTTAGTCTCGTTGCTGTTTCTACTGTGAATTTTAACTTCAGCGTCTTGGGATTCTTTATCGTCTACTTTGTAATGAGATTTTACAATGTCCTGTCTTTTTCTGTACTTCGCTCCATTGCTACTCCCTACATCTTTCCGTTTGAAAATTTCTGTGTTACGTAAAAAAAAAAAAAAAAAAAAAAACAAAAA
>JABFQA010000958.1:0-15856 GCA_022817065.1 Probaryconus sp. ZL-2020 | reverse complement strand
AAAAAAAAAAAAAAAAAAGGAAAATATGAAGAACTTGATTTTTTTCGAATTTGATAATAATCTTATGATAGTAAATTAAGTAAATAAATAATTTTCGGTAGAATGATTTTGATATTAATACAGCGTTTCGTATCGCTTATGTATATATGCTAGAAATACGGGCCAATTCAATATTTGTTTAGATCTTTTTACTGTATCTGAGGAAGACAAATAGGCATCAAATTCATGCGGAAGTATCTATCAATAAATTGTTCTACTGTTCTCTTTTAAATATAGAATTATCGAGGCAGAGATGGATTTTGTGTAAGGTACACTTGTAACGGATCGATATTGACACTTCTCATTAGACCGTGACGCGCGGTTGTTGAGATTGAAGTCCTAATGAAAATAAATTATACATGAATAATTACGAAATGTCAAACTTCGGATAACGAACTGTTGAGATAGATTTTGCACTCTACATTATTGATGAAACTCTTCTACTTTTTACGAGAATTCCAATTATAATTTTAATTACCTTTTCGGCATTAATAATCCTTTTTCTCTACAATTCGATATTCGATAATTAACAAAAGAAGTTTTTGCCAAGGGACGTTTATGTTTTAATGAAATCGACGAATTAAGGCAATGACTGGATGAATTCACGTTGAATATTCTTTGCGAAACTCGTCGGAAAGGACGCGGCACTTTTAACGAAATTAGAGATAAAAAAAAGTCAAAAGAAAATTGTATATCCTGAACATATAAAGCCCTGGGAAAATGGCGTGCTTAAGATACCTCGATTTCAGCATTTTCCTCGCCTTGAATTTTAGCCGGTGAAATTGAAAAACTGCAAGAAACTAGATGCCAATATCGTTCGAATACGAGGATTCTACACCTTATAACAGATGAGATACCTCATTATCCAGAATGCAATCCTAAAAAGAATGTCTCGCGCAGGATGATAGGATTCCTCAAGTCCTGATCATCGAGCGATTTTAATAGAAAATCGAAAGGATTCCAGAAATGCGAGGTAATACGATTTAGGGAAAAGTATATGTGAAAAACGATTCTCTCGCGAGTTCTCTCACAACGTTGTCATGCATGTTTTTCATAATTTCATTTGTACATTCGTTTATGACCAAGGAAATGAGGGACAATTTTTATTCCCTGAAAACGATAATACAGTTAGAACATTTTTTGTTTAACGCCTGTATTTTTTGTTCAAATATTGTTTTTACACTGTTTCGTTTCGTTTTTATGTTTTTCGCATTGTAGTTCAAATAATTACTACTTTGAAGTTTCAATTGGATTGTTTTCACGATACTTTTGATAAAGGAAACTTTTAATGATAAAAATTTTGTTTAAATACTTTAATGTAAGTACGGACAAATAACATTTCCATTAACATTACACTCATAAATTTTATATTGTTTTGTTTAAAATGCAATTTTTTAAACAATAATGAAAACATTTTGGAAAAATTATTAATTTTTATTTTTATAGACGATATTCGTTGCAATCAATAAACGCATTCGTTTATCAAGTCGACCATGAGTTTATGGAATCAGCCATCGCTAGATGAACAAGAAATTAAAAGTCAAGGCTAATAAAAGATTTAGCGAATATTGAAGAAAAGCGTGTAGAATTTTGAATGGAACTTTAACTGTATCAGGAAAGTTGTCAATGACTGAGGTTGAAATAGATACGTTTTCATGCGTGTTAATGAAAATTGATTTTTATTGTGGCTCAGTGCGAGGAAATGTTGGTCCGTCACAGTTTCGCTACGAAGATAGGTGGGAATTCAATTAAATGCAAAAAATTGTAATTTAACTTTGACTCGCTTTTGCCAGAAGCAATTATCAAGAGAAATCAATGCTTTAAAATGCCTACACTTAAGTGAAATTTTTTATTACTTAGTCATACCAGAGTTAAAAATAGGGCAAAGTGAGTGCACACTTATTGAGGTTACTTTACTCCACGAAGTCATTACAATGGTAAAAGATTTTCTTACAAATAACCCATCGTCGAGAAAAAAATTCCTATGAAATTTCCATTGATTCGAAAGTATACCAATTGTATGAAAAAATAATCCCTTTTATTAAAAGCGCATTTTGCATCATTCCAAGAAAATTTATATTCATTTGACGATATATATATATATATATAAAGTAATTGTTACGAGCTATTTGTATGCGTTACAAAAGAATGAAAACTTTGAAAATAAAAATTCCAGAAAAAAAAAAAATGTTCTATTCGTTTAAACAGTTTTACATTTTCGCTGAAGTTGAAGTTTTTCAATGGCCCTGCGGTGCGATGATTTAGGTTCCACGAACAGTAACAAAAGCAACAGATGAAAGCGCCGAAACGTATTTTACATCAATTGTTTCGCTCGTTATTTTAATATTTCGAACTTAATTCTTTCGACGTGCGTTACTGAAAGAACAGAACGCGTCACAAATTCGCGAGCGAATGCTCGCTCTGTATTTGTGTGGATACATAAGGTTCACAGTCGCACGAGCATCACTGTATTTGAATTGTGTATTTTTTGTCATTCTAACGTACATAATCGAGGGCGACGTATAACCGCTTCGTTTAGTCGCGTTAGTGGCGCGTCACGCGTGACAGGATGTCTTTTGTCGAGGCACCGCAATTTCGAATTTCATTTGATACGTGATGAGGGTCTCGATCGGGGAAAAGTAGCAGAAAACCAGAAACTAATGGACGCCCTCGCAGGAAATATATTCGGCTTCACGGCGTTTAAAGAGCCAGTGGATTTATCCGGCACTTTATTTCAATCCACCTGAATTTCACCAAGAATTTACACACGCCCGGAAGAATTCACCGAGGTTTGCATTCATTTTTGATTCCCAAACACTTTTCCACGCGCGAATCGAAATGAATTGCTAAAGGGTTTACAGTGCGGTGCATTTTGCCATGAAAGCACGCATTCGTTCTTTGGGCGCACTTCCGAGAAGTTTGTTTCATCTAAATTTGGCGATGGTGATATAAAATTGCGGTTTAAAGGCAAGCAGTTTAAAGTGGCAAACCGTCTGAAACCATCGCGTTTCCACGATAATGGGCATTGACCCGGAAGGGCGCTTCAGCGTTTCCTAAAGCATGAGAAACGGCGAACGATCATCGAGAAAGCTCAAGCTTTCGAAAGAGCTACTGAAAGAGTCGAGGGCCCACTGACAAGCTAAGGGAAATTAATATTATTATATCATTTGATAAAGGATCTGTTTGCCGTTATTAGTTCGACGTTCAAAACATCGTTGGTTCCTTCGATATATATAAGTTTTAGCGAAACAGGACTTCAATAATGACTCATTCAATTTATTTAGAGAACTGATTTGTTCGGGGTATAGAAACAGCCTTAGTAAAGGTAGTCATTGGTGAGATTTCAATAAAGATTTTACGTGATAATTAATCGACGACTTGGAATTCATCAATTAAAGAATCCTTTGAGAAAAATGAGATTTATTATTGGTTGTATTGTAAACGAGCGTGCCTTTTAAAAGTGAAGTGATTGATGTTGGATTGCTTTCTTCGAATTATAAAGTTAGCGGATTAATTTAATATTGAGATTAGGGTATTGCAATTTGGGTCATCTAATTGTATCGATCGAACTGATTCTGATTAGTTTCAAAGGGAAGAAATTGATTATTGGATGTTTTCTCTACTGTAAATTTAATAAGAAATTTTGTGGTTGTAACGGATTCTATCTTGTCATCAAAGAAACATTCGCCTCTGGTAATAAATGGAATTTGAAACGTTTTCTGAAAATTGCAAAGGGAGGAGATATTTGGTGTGGTAACGTATTTTTCATCATGGCAACTGAAGTTATTTGTACATTAATAATAGAGTGCTTTTTGTTGTGGCAGAAAAATGAATAAAAATATTTTCAATCAATTTTCAATTTTTTCAAAATTTTAATATAAATAAATAATTAACAGAACGTTCCTTTTAATAAACGTTTTCTTTTAATAAAATTCATGACATTTCTGTAAGCGAACATTACAGTGCCGTAGAAAATATCAATTAAATTTGTACTATATTTGTTTGACATTTAAGACAAAATATCACTAAATATTGCTGCGAATTTTTTTATTACAAATACGTCAGTTGCAAAACAAAATAATTACTATAGATAATATGTGTATATATAGATGCTTTGTGAGTTTATATATTTTTAAGATTTGTAATAAAGGAACTGACATATGGATTTTCTTTCACTACGTTGTAAAACTTTATTTTTGCCAGAGTTCAGATTAAATAACATTAATAAACACACATATCACATAATAAATAATGCGAACGACTAAATATTAAAATCGACAATATGAACATTTTACATTGTTTTGCATTAAAATTTTGTGTGGATCGAGTTTTAATAGGATTAACATGCATTAAGCTAGTATCCATTTTAAGGTTGAAGTGGTTCTCTTCTAAGTTTCAAACTTCATTAAATTAACATTAGTGTTTGCAAAATGTATCCAGCTAAACCACATTTATAACAAAAGTATTGTCTATTTTCTAAAATAAATAAATTTCATGGTATTTTAACATTATTAAATATGAAGTGAATAAAAAAAAGACTGGAAAATAATAAAAAGTATATTTTTGTGAGTGGGGATATAGATAGAAGAATCAAATATGATAATTATTTAATCAATCATCATATAAATTCTAAATTTAACTTAGTACATTTACTGATATTTTTTTATTTAAATTTAAAAGAATAATTTGAGCATATTTCTTTAGCTTTGGAAAACAAAAATTGTATCGAAAATATTTATATCACTTTAAATACGATGTTTTCTCGAAGCAAAAAATGTGAAATGATGATTATGTTATACACTCATTGATTCTACAGCTTTTAATCTATTTGAAGTTTATGAGTCACAGAATGCCCCGTGAATGTTATATTTATGGTTTTAATGGATACATGTGACATTTACTTTAGAGAATACTTCAGTTAATGTATTTTTTCAATACACGTATATCAAGATTTATGAAGTTATTTTTATTAATTTTGTTGAATAAACATATTTCAATTTTCATAAAGTTTCAATCAAATGAATAATTTTTTTTCATTTTACTGCGTTTCATAAATTAATCAATTTATTCTTAAACAGTGTTCATAAATTATTTGACGTAATTCGCGATTTCATATCAGTAGTTATTTCAAGTTAAATATTAACTGCAGCAGCTGACTCTCCGTTAGCACAAACTTTCAGACATGGGACATTTGCCCTTAATAAGTTCTAATTAAATTATTTCATCTATTGGCATTGATCATTTTCATGCATTCTGCTAGAATAACTTTATTAGAAATGCCATTAGAAGATGATACATTATCCATAGTATATCCGAATATAGTCCAAAATTTACCTACGTATTTCAACTAACTTAATATCACAGCTATTTATGAAAGTACCACATCTCCTTTAACTAAACATTTTTCGAAGGAAAAGCTTTTTATAATCCAAAAATCTGTCTCTTGATTTTATTCAAAATTTATTTACTTTTTTTTTCTGTAAAAATTTAATAACATATATATATTTAAATAAAAAAAATTTACATGTAGAAAATAAATTCGAAAGAGTTGACTTTCAACTAAATTTGTGATTAGTTATATACGTTTTTTTTTCAATTAAAACTTTGATACTGTGCGAATGAATGGTAACGGTATTACACAAATAATTGAAGTTCTCGTTTTCAGAATTCGTTGCTTCAACTCTTTTTCTATTAAAAAACAAAAAAACAAAAACAAAAAAACAATACTAGTTTTCAATTAAATGGTTTCTTCATAAAAGGTTACTGCGTCAGCTGTTAAATTTATTTAATTGTCTGAAATTGCAGATCGAATGCAATATCATGAAGGTATAAAGATATTTTCGAACAAAAATGAAATAACCCATTTTTCCGAACTTCAACAGTGAATGTCTGTTTTCAGTGAGAAAAATTTAGAAATTAATCGAATATAATATCGACTGTCAATGAATTAAGGCAATTTTTGTAAAATTCTCGATATCATGTTCGGAATTTATATACACACACATATATATATATATATATATATATATGTGATAAATTTTCACTGGTGCACTATTGCCCTATATCCTCTACATAACACAACGTCAATATCAGAGAGCATGAAAACACATACCTGCAAAGCATTCGACAAGACACAAGTGTCGTTGCGTTGAATTTCGCCGATGACCGGGTGCGTTGTACTGCACTTGCCCACGGCGGTGCCGTCGGCTCTTCCATATCGCACCAGTGTAATAGAAATTTTGGTGCCCAATGGGCACTTCAGCGTCATAGTCTCTTCGTCGCAAGCAGCTCGCTGGTGGTTCTTTAAGGTGCCTGACAAAAGCGCTGGATCGTTAATTAACGACGGTCATTGTTACGCCGAGCAACCGTGTTAAAGCAGAGCAAAGGATTTGAAAATTCGCGACAGAAGAGCGAGGATGGGTTGGACAAGGCCAAGGATTGATCGATTTTGGGGGTCGCGTTAATTAATGAGTAGGCGAGTTCCGTTTGACGGGAAATCAGTTGACGTTATACCGCGCACCAAGGGTATTAATGAACGTGATTTCAAGCCAGTTGGTAACGGATGTAATTATGGCACGTGCCAAGTTGAAACGGGGCGAATGACATTTTGGGGAATTCATGTGTTTTCGAGCCAAGGAACGGTGAAAATAATGTCAGGTTGAACAGGATTTGAAAAGGGTTTTTTTTTTTTTTTTTTTTTTTTTTTTGGAGGGATAAAGAAATGTGTTGAGGTTGCGAAGAAACAGACACCGCAGTTACAGTCACCGTAGCACCGTCACCGAAGTAAGCAGGACAGAGAACAGCGCCCACGAGGATCCCAGCAATTACATGAAAAATAAAAAAGGAAAAGATTAAATTAGTTTGGAGAGTTTTCCTGAATGACGACGTTGTAATTACTGCTATCTTGGTTACAGTACTTTTGACCGTTGAGTAATAATGTTCGAGATTACGATGGTTCTTATTTTTTTTGTTTTTTTTTTTTTGATCGTTTGAAATTACATTTTTTAGAATTTTTATTTATTATTCGGTTAACATTTTTTGATTAACCATTTTTGACATTCTTCTCGTGATTTTAACTACATTTTTTTCAAGTTTAATCCAGTATAAATATGAAATGCTGACTAATTATACTTCATAATTCTCTTGGCCAAGTAACTTTTTTCATCTTCAATGTGACGTAAAACTATTAATTAATGTCATTAAATTTATTATATTTTGTAACAACTTAGAGATAAAACATTTATATGAATCAACTGCGTTTCAATTTTAATAAAAAATTGTAACGGACTTTTATATTCATAAATATTTATCGACAAACTTGTTATATGAAATTTTCAGAACAATTTTCAGAAACATAATAATAATAAAAATAATAATAATAATAATAATAATAATAATAATACATCTTGATAATTTACCGTTAATTAAATAATATTTTAATGTAAGAAAAGTTATATTGAAAAAACGTACGAGTCATTCGAAAATGATATTTACGTTTCATTTGAAATGATGTGTTCTCATTAGTGAAACTATTCCTCTACAAAAATAGTTCTGAATAAACACAGCATCAAGCTTTTTTCGTTCTCCTGTTCTGTTTATTAATATTTACACAAGAATTTTTTCGCGATAACATTAATGTATCATTTGCATGATCCGTCACAGTAATTTTTTCCTTACTCCATTTTTTTAGACGATAAAAGACTATAATTTTTATACCCCGTTATTATAATACAAAACCTACCGGATGATAATTCAGACTGAAAATGTTTCATATTAAACTTAATGTCTTTTGAGCGGTTAAATAACGATGTTGATTTAGTATACCTCGCTAAAATCGTGCGTGATTTCATTTCCCTCGTGCTTATTTTAAACGCAATCCGATTGGCGCACATATTTTATATGGTTAGTATCACGTATATCACTGATATAGAGTTTAATTTTTAAAGTTTAAGAGACAAGCGTATCTACATTTTTCACGCCTCAAATAAATCCTAACGCCATTGACACTGTTATTCCAAATAGAAACTCTTTCGGCAAAAAGCGAATAGAAATGCTCAACATTCCAGGCATTTCATGATTTTCAATCTTTTAAACAATCATATTCGTTCTATAATTTTCTCAACACCTTACTTTTTGATTGAAAAGTAAAATTGACGCAATTATTTTTAAGGTTTATGTGGATATAAATTATGTGAAACATTAGTAACATGGCACAAAATTACAATTTCACATTTTTTTTTGCACATTCTTGATATAATTGTGTCGTCGAGCCTTGTCGTAATTTATTACGAATTTATGCTAATTCTTACGATATCGCGTGGTATATAGCAATGACCTGTATTATTTATGACAAACGTAAGCCAGTAACTGTTATGCGAAGGAACCAGTTTTATCGTCACACGACACCGGGGTTGGCGTTTGCTTATCGCATAAAAGGAGAAGATATCAATTTTTTTTCACGATTTATTAGCTGTATAATACAATCACTTTAGATGAAGACAAGTCCTATATTAGTAAATCTGTAAATTTGGAATCACAAGATTAAAGAAACTGAAAAGCAATAATTTTTAATCATAATATTAGTAGTCACTCTACTTTTCACTTATAATAAATAATAATAAAGTTAACTTTAATAATAAATTGCTTAATATTTCAATTTTTAATAACTTACTTTATCTAAGAATTAATGATTTTCCTTTATCAGTATTCTTAATAATAATGTTGTACCGTTTCTCAATAGTGTTGTCCAATTAATTTGTTATTATTATAAATCGCTGATTATGATTTTCAGATGGAATACTATTATAACGCGTAAACAATATGAAAAGATAAAGAAAAGTTGAGTATTTTCATCAGGGTAACCATTGGCTTCGTTATTGGTTCGAGCGTTGCGCGGTTTAAGCGTATTGGATAACGAGAGCTTAAATTATGAAAGCCCCATTGAGCCCATACAATGGGCGTCGTTCCAACGCCGGTGCAGACAAATGACGATCGGAAAAGCTTTGCTCCCTTGTTTCCTTTCGCCTTTCTGTCCTCTTTACATTCGAACATGGCGAACAATTAAAAGGAAAACGAAAGGACAAACGTGGCAAGAGTTAAGATTTTCTACTCAACTTCAAGTACTTTTTTTCTCTATTGCTCACTTTAACGGGACTTGATCAACTAACGATTGACATCCACTGCATTTTACATGAAATCATGTGCTTTCAAACGTTAATGAGTTTCGAAAAAAAGGTTTGTAAAATTAATCATAGAGTTGCAATTTATGCAAAATGAAACAGCATTATACAATTCCATGAATAAAAAATGCAATTTTAAATGAAATTTTAGTTTTCATGTCTGCATTTAATCAGTTAATGAATGTTCAATGTAACACAAAAATTATGGTTCTGTAAGTGGAAAAAACAATCTGACAGAAGCTTGCAAAACTCTTGCCAGACTATTACCAGATTACCTCTTACATTACCAGATTACCTCTTATTAATATCATTACCTCTTACCAGACTATTTTACCACTTTTTATAAACCATTTCTTTTGTCATTTACCCCAGAAACATTGCTAGAACTTTTACGTACCGAAAATGCAATTGTAAATTCATGTAGAGCATACGTCTGACCATATTTCGATTACACTACTTAAATAACATTACGGCTTATTCAACTGAATTTTTTCTTTGTCACTAAAAGCAAACGGAACATTCAAGAAAATTCATTCACTAGCTTAATTATGACTCTGTCAATTCATTTCGAAAATGTTTTTTTATTAATAAAAAAATGTACAAGTTGTCCTGTTCTGTCGTCTATTTTGTTAGTTTTGGGAATCCGCACAAAAGTTCTCTCGCAAGACGTCTATTGTATCCAATGAACGTGTATACGTGTGTACAAGTAACGTATACGTATGAGTGAGGAATTTCTTAAAGTTGGCAACTCCCGCGGAATACGGATGTCCGAAGAAGGAGAGCTTTGTGAGTTGCCTCGTAAGCAGGTCGAGCAGTACGTCATCCGGTTTCCGGTTGCCGTGAGAAAGGGACATTGATAGGATCTTCAAGAAGACCGAAACTATCGCAAGACTTCGAGCCATCACGTGCATTAATCTCGCTTGTACTCGAGAACTATTTCTAGTTTCTATTTTCCCTCATAGGACATTCTTAACTATCGAACTTGACCTCGCTATACTACATCTCGCTTTGGAAAACTTCATTGACGATTCTGAAATTGACTTAACCATCTTTCTTGTAGTCAAAAAACATACCCAAAAACTTTTCAGTATTAATGAATTCATTGATTTCCATTCCGGTTTTTTTTTTCCCTGTATTTTTAAAACGAATAGTTTCATTTTGAATCGCGAACAAGACAGAAACATTACGAAATCCAATGGAAACTCGCGGAGTATGTTGATTGCAGTTTCGTTGTGTAAGTCAAGTAATCAAAAAGTTATTGTAGAGTGAATAACTTGAAGGAGCAATTTATTTCTGTTCTCCGAAAACTATTGTTTAATATAAAGCTCTTGGTTTGTTTACTGATGATGCTAACAAGACTTTAATAATCTCAATAAAAACTATTTTTATTGCATTACGCTTGCAATGGTGATACGCCATATTCAGAATAAATCTAAAGCACATTAAATCGATCGTTAAACTCATTGTTGAAATGAGAATTGTGTTCAGTAAAAAAGAAAAATCGTGTTAGTTTCTAGTTTATCATTGGTGGAATGAAATGATATTTAAAGTTAAATTATCTAGATTGGCTGGCGTCCAATAAATGACTGTGCACTGATTATCATGGATGTTGCGGTTACTGATCCCAACAAAGCCTTTTGGATCGATGGACAATCTTATCGTACTGTCGATCTTGATTGACACAGTTGAAGTAGAATAGAAAATGGAATGTTATGGCTGCTGGGGGTTGACCCAATGGCCATACCGAGTTGGTCACTGGGGAACACCTACCGTCCTTGAACATAAGGCGTGACCAGGTTCACTCGACTGTAGCTTAGGTTTGTTACGGGCAATGACGACTGCAACGAGGGAAGAAGCCTTCCTTCCGGAAACAGTACGAGAGCTACCGATGGCTTTAAGATAGGAACAATGCTAAAAGTGGTACACAACTATACCATCTGAAGCTGAGTGTTACTATACTATACAGTGATACAGCTTTATAGAATTCGATGCTCTTGGAAAATTTGTAATACTATTCCAGCAAGAAGTGTTCATATCGGTGGTTTGCAAACAAAACGGTCTAATCTCATGAGAGAGCATCTTGATAACTGAAAGATGTATTCAGTGCTTTAACGATGCTTTTAACAAGTTTTGTGTTTAAATAGATTTTCAAGATTTTCATTATAAACGAGATAACAATCTTAGATTGTTATTTAAACAATTTAACGTATTTTATCTTTTTGTTTCACAAGTTCATTGTTTCTACGTTCATTACAGATTTCACAAAGACCCTAAAAGTTCACGAGTTTAACTGCAATTGGATTTCTTTCAAAAGCCTACAACAGACCATTACATATTCATAGATGTAAAATGCCAATAAACAAAAAACTTAAACAATCTACAAGGAAATCCACCTTAACGCTTTTACCATATTACTGGTCATATATTTTCGTTTCCGGACATTTATTTAGGATTCTCTCTAAAAAAAAGTAGTCCATTTTAAATTACATCCTATTTCAAAGTCCCCCAAATCAGGATTGTTTCCCTCGTATCTCGAAGTCGGCCATAAAAATCTTACCAGTCGCTGTGCAGCTCAGACGAAATTTTATCCAGATATTTGCTTAAATGAATCGATTCATTAAACGTTAAGTTTAAAGTCTTATTTTTGGGAGGAAACGTTTTACTCGAGAAATAAAGTAATGATAAATAAAATGGAAAAACACAGAGATACGTGCTGTTTGTGTCGAATGTGTTTCGTAGGAAGTCACAGCACGAAATTGCCGCCATTGATCGATGCGCGCTTCTCCGGAATAAAGTTGGCACGTGAGTGCTCTATCGTATAACAGAGATAGCGCGTTCCACGGCAAAAAGGAAGCGACGGAAATATCGTCATATGTAACTCGTGTTTCCTGCAGAATTATTGTCTTATTCTTAAGTAGCGCTCAAGTTCTAGTTTAAGCTTTGATCGTAACGTTTGTAACGATTATGTCGTTCGGATATGTAGAAAGTCGGAAACCAACGACTAACAGCGTTTGCCGGGAACTTGTATTTGCGCGGGTACGTAACCTGTTATTCTCCCTCGTAAATCATGTTTTACGCAAACAGGCATGATCACATATTGCGACAGTTGTTGCGATACTTTTGAATTGTAATTTTGATACGTTACATTGCCTTATCCGCGAATCGCACAGCCGGAATGAAATTACGCGGTGTTATTTGAAATAAAAGTTACGGCGGGTTGCAGTTATTACACGTTTTTAAGCAGCTGCGATTGTGAGCAATTTTTAAATCCTATTTAAAAAAAAAAAGGAAAAAACTCCGGGTATTAAATTTCGACGAAAACTGGAGCATATTTAACATCTTACGCGGTTCCGGGAAATATGGATAAAGGGTCAAACGAAATCCTAAAGATCGCCATGAAACTTGGCTTACCGTCAGCTTGAAGGCTCCTGTGAAACGTCAAAGCAAATAATTCATGTTGAATTCATGTAACCTGCAGTTATAGTAATGTAAATGCCAACGTAAATCGGATTAAAAATTGTATAAAATGAATATTCCATTGTGCGCGGGATATTTTTATAAGATTACGAAAATCATAAACAATCGTTAACTATTTTCAACGTCTAATCTTAGCTTCAACAAAGTATTTAATTTGATGACTTAAGTTTTGAAATTGTAAAGTTTTCCATTATCAAGTATAATTTGTATTTAACAACAAATGTGCAACTGAAAATGTAGAGCAATTTCAAATGCAGAAACTTCTATCTCCCGTGGGATTCATTTTTGTACCAGCGAGAAGAATGTTTTAAGCGTCCGCATTAACTGTTGCAAAATTAGACTCCGATGCAAATAACGATTATGAAAAGTTCAGTTCCAATAAAGACTATTTTAATCAATTGCTATTTTAAAATCGTTGAACGCACACGAGCGCTGAATGTCACGTCGATCAACCCGCATCGTTATAAATTAATGCGACAACAGAATGAGCCCCGAAGTAAATGTCTGAAGATCAGAAAAAAAAATGATAAGGGAGGATGATAAAAATAGTTTCTCAAGCGTGATATATTAATCACATTTAACAAACGTTCTTTTGTTAATATCTCGAATTTTATTAGAGCGACTTGTAGGTACGACGTTTTCTATTTTAACCCGTATATCTTACCTATGACACTTTAAGACATATTTCCGATAATACGTGACACGAATAAAGCAAACGAGCGAAGAGCGTAATAGACCGATTCGATCGCGCGGAAACGCGTCATGACAAACAACGTATCGAATCTTCGTCGTTACTTTAATGATCGACGTCGATCTTGATCCAACGACTTGTCTTTATCGGATTTACTCAATCACATGTCAGAACGAGTGGTGGCATCATCGTGCCCCAAGAAAATGAAGCCGCGATATTACTTGCGTCGCTGCAATTTAACGAACGTCGCCTCTCTTTCTTCGGTGACGCAGAAAAGCGACGTCTCTCTTCGAGGAAAGGAAAGTGGAAGTGGGATCCTTTTCATACGTACTGACAAACAGATCGCAATTGCGTCGATGCAATGTTTTCTGTCGAGAACAAAAGGCAAGATGCGAATTAGAACAAAAAAAAAAAAAAAAAAAAAGGAAGTGGAATTCAAAGATAGTTGATGAACGAGTGTGACAATACTTCATTCTATTTGCCGAAATGTCATTACTCAAAATTGCTCTTTCGAAGTTGACTCTCTAATTTCGTTTCTTTTCTAACGTTATTATTCATGTAGATTACGTATTGATTAGTGCGATTTCAGAGTCTTTATAATTCTTTCATTCGACCTATTTGCGTGTCGATTTCAAAGCCAGAAATCGTTATTATAGGATGTTAGTCTGTATTTTTAGTCGAGCATGGTGATAAATTTCGCTAGAGAAATTACTTTATTAAGAGTCGATTGGAACTGTGCTTTCGTGGTGGATTCATATTTCAAAGACATTAAAAAGCTAATCTGTTAATTGAACCATGATCGCAATCTGCATGTTTTTTTTTTACTATTGTCTTTATAGGGCATTAAGATTAATACGTTGGTTTTGCTTAATAACTTTCCGAGTGTAGTTGGAAGACAATGAAATCATCAAAGTGAACACATTAACAAATATGATAGAACTGTTTAGTTTTGTTTCGATGATCAATATGCTTCGACAAATATTCCTCTGTAGGCATTGTGTTAGTTTTGTTTTGTGCGTCTATTGTGATAATAGACTGCACTTATCGAAACGTATTCCAGTTTAATTAACGGAATTAATTAAGATTATTATCGATTTGGTGTAAATAAGTTTTAGATATTTATTATGAAAATAAATTTGGTATTTAAATTGTAAATTATGTAATGTTAGCTGTCAAAAACATGTTCAGTTTTAGCTTAAAAATGGAAATAAGCTTCTTCATTTCCAGTTCAGTGATCAGGTGGAATGACCACACGATAAAGACCTTGATAAGACTTTGATTTGATGATTTGTACCTTTGATGGTGACCTAGTTAATGGAATAATCGGAAACACCTTGGATTGATTCCACTATTTGTCTTGACAAAGTCAACATTTAATACATATTAGTGCCATAGACGTAACAGGAAATAATTTATAGAGTTTCAAATGAACAGACGTAAAAATGAAAATATACATATTTTTATAGCTGAATAATCAATGGTTTTAAAAACGAACATTCGAATAAAAGTTTTCTATAAAATTTTCACGATTAAAATTGTTTTATAATAATTTTAAAATAATCCAATTTCTATTCTGATCAATTTTGTTATATTTATGCCGTTAATCAATAATGGATCTCTCTAAGTGCTGTTTGTGCAGTTATTAATGAATGATAACATTTGTTTTCATAGTCGCTTATATTGTTCCTCGGCTAATGGACATCATAAGTTTGAAATTATATTATAGATTCATGAAAAGTTTAACCGTACGCAAATA
Organism: Probaryconus sp. ZL-2020; assembly: GCA_022817065.1. Taxonomy (NCBI): domain Eukaryota; kingdom Metazoa; phylum Arthropoda; class Insecta; order Hymenoptera; family Scelionidae; genus Probaryconus; species Probaryconus sp. ZL-2020. The sequence goes on along the minus strand of JABFQA010000958.1, from coordinate 714 downwards.
TTTACGCCTAAATTATTTGATTTAAATATCCATAATGATCAGAATAAATATAATTTTAAATAGATTTTTATGATAACTTCTCAATAATTACGAAATAATCAGAATACGAAATAATTTCTCATAATCAGATATTTAATTTTAATTTAATTAACCAAATCTGAACTTGCAATTAACATTTTGTTTGATTAAATTAACTTCGTACTACTGAAAACAAATGTATTTTATTTACTACGTGCAGAAAAAGTTATAAAACGAACAGAAAAGGTTTTAACGCCACGATCAGAACCTTTTAAGGGCCCCATTTTTGTAAATAATTAAATGTTTTTATTACGCATTTTGTTTTAAATTGCAAATGTTTTATATATCATTGTCACTAAATCTCGGTTTCTGTGATAGAACTGATTATACGTTAGATTCGTCAATGTTCCTCGTGACATTGTTGTTATTCTCGTGAACACGACGAAGTTAATTCCTTTTTTATAGTGTTTCGTTTTGTCGCGTTTTATCGCCGCGTCGTGTAGATCCGAACAAATTCAAAAATCTACATACGGCTAACGTTAACTACCAAAGTCGAAATTGCATACGTTGAATAACGATGTGAATTAACGTTTTATTTTACATCCACGTGTTCTGATTCCTTTTTATTTAACTGTGAGAAAATTTACGATTATTAGAGAACAAAGTTTTTCAAGTTTATAAATCAGAACAAAAAAA
>JABFQA010000957.1:0-15866 GCA_022817065.1 Probaryconus sp. ZL-2020 | reverse complement strand
CTCGTTATTATTAAATTAAATTATTAAATATTATTTTTAAATACCATTTATATAAGATGAAATTGAATATGTCAATTATTTAATTGCACAAAATGAAATTGGACATTGTGCGTGCGTTTGATAACGCCAAAGTACGAAAATCGTTTTCATCTGTTACGTTATTTGCATCCTCTATTTCGCGGTCACGTACAGCCAGTACAGGATTATTTCGCTATCATTTATCAGAAGTAATAAATTCTAAAATAACTGCAAATATAAATCAAATAATAGTTTCTAATTGAAGAAATATGTTTCATCAAAAAGAAATTGATAAAGTTGAAAAATATTGCATTATACTTTAAAAGTTTTTATCTGCATTAGTTTCATTTTGAGTACATTAAGCAATTATCCCTCTCCATTTCGATGGTAATTAATTAGCAGTTATATTTATATATAAGATTGCTCAAAAGTGATTCAACAAACAACATAATTTTTAATCCAAGTTAGAAGTTACACTCAGTCTGTTAAAACTTTTAATAAACATCAAACAGAAATTTTACTTCAAGTCAGAAGTTACATATTGTTAAATATTGTGAAACAGAAGTGAAGTTCTAAACTTTAGAACTAAAGTAGAAGAATCTTACTTTAGAATCTAAAGTCAGATTGCAAAAACTACCAGAAGAAACAATGGATAGTTACAATCAAGCGGCAGAGGAAAAAATTCCAATCTTGTCATGTAAAAATCCCAAAGACACAAATTGTGGCTGGCAAAAATTGCCTACTTGTTCAATAATGAGGCCTATCAAAAGATGGTTTAACGTTGAACAAGAAATCATTGAACGGCAGATGAAGTTAACGACTTCTTAATTATATTTTATAACACAACATACCATCAAGATTAAAAGTTTAAAAGATTGTAAAATTTCATCTTTGTGCGCTACATCTTTGTTTGTAAATTTATTATTTCACTGTTATATTGTATATTACTGAAAATGTAAATAAAAAATACTTTTGTTAAGAATTCATTTAAAGCAACTATTTTTTTATTAATTGCATTTTTATGCAAGTAGGATATTTTTTGAATAAAAGACTGATGATTTGTTAAATAAATAAAGATCTCTTTATATTACACAGATAACAATATATACAAATATATACCTCATTTTTAAGACTTCTTTAACGTATCAATAAGATCTTTTTTCTTATCAATTTCTGTGATCAAAGACTTAGAAAAATTGTCAGCGCTGGCTTCTATCGATAGAAAATCGGAAACTAATTTAGAAGGGGCTTTTCCACCTCCGTGAGCAAGACATTCTCTTCTGTATTTTTCTCCAGAAATTCGACTCAGAGGATCTTTTTCAAAATAAGTTTGCCAAATCCAGGAAGCTATTGCACGTGATATTAGATAGGAATAATATTTGGCACCGTAGCCAACTAAATGGGAAAACCTTAATTGCCATGCCTGTAAAAGAAATTTTAATGTAATTTCACATTATGATATTCAAATTCTTGAATTGAAGTAATTCATTCTTTACTGTATTTTCAACATATGGCAATCCATAATATTTTCCTTGTAAATCTGATATAATTTCAGTGCTATTGCACTTTAATTCGCTGCTATGATAAACTTGATCTAACATGCTATAAAATACTTGTGTTTGCATTTCAGATGCTGCAAATATGTTTTTGAATGCACAAAGTTTCTGTAACATGTGTTGTGGTATTGGTTCTCGTGTTTGATAATGTTTTGCGAATAATGAAACTACCTGTAAAAATATAATTTAAAAAATTACAAAAGCTCATAAAAACTATAATGTTTACAAAATTTTCAGGAGATTACTAAAGCATTTATATTATCCTATTTTAATAAAAAAAATATATTACTCTTGGATCAGTTGCAAAATATTCCATAAGAATACTTGGAACTTCAGCAAAATCTGTTGAACATCTTGTACCACAAACATGTTGATATTTTGTTCTTCCTAACATAGAATGCAACGCATGTCCCATTTCATGAAACAAAACTTCTACAGAAGTTGGACACAATAGTGACATATTGGACCATCTTAGGGATGTCAAAGATAAATGCACCACTACAATAGGATTCTAAAAATAATGTTGCTATTATTCATATTTACAATCTTATATTTATAATATTAATATTTCAAATTAATTTGCACTTAGCAACTTTTAAACAATTAATTTTATTTTTAAAATGATTCATATGCAATAATTAATTAAATAATGTCACTGTTCATAGGTCGTTTAAATTATATCAAAAAATAATAGAACTGAGTTCAAAAATCTACTTATACTAATAGCTTTTTTTTTAAAAAATATTGTTTTTAGTTTCTAAACCTGATAATTTCCATCTGGCAGTGATCTTCCACCTCTAATAGTTAAATGACAATCCATTTTCGTCTTATCATCTCTGTCGTAAAGGTCACAATAAATATGCCCCAATGTTCCTTCATCTTCATGTATCACAGCTAATTTGTAAACATTATCAGCCCAAACTTCACCACTTTTAATAGGTTCTGATTGCAATGTTATTCCATACAATGCTTGTGTTAAAATATTTAATCCATCCATACAGGCACCAAGAGAAAAATAAGGTGCGAATTCAGAATCTGAGATGTTTAACCAACTCTTTTTCGCTTTAGATGTAAAATAGGTTGTGTCCCATGGCATCAATGGCTAAAAATAAGTTAAATATCATCATTATTCAGCCTTAAATATGGTGATATTGTTTACTATTTATTTATTATTATATTATTATTATTATTATTACTTATAATAATTAAATAATAATTAAAACAATATTATGCATGACGCAATTATTATACTTATCGGAGGAAAAATACATATATATTTACTCTGAAACCTGATGATTCATTATTTTTCATTTTTTGCATTTCATCAAAATCCACATTTGCTCTGTCTTTTAATTCAATATTAAGAAGATTTAGGAAATCACGAACTACTTCCGGTTTCTCAACAGTTGATCCATTCACTGCTCTATAACAATGAAAATGTTGTTATTAAACATATAATCATATATATTTTTAATAACATATAAATTATTTACCTATGGGCATAAGAAGGAAATCCACACGTCTGAGCTAAAATGTGTCTAGCATTTAACAATTCTCTTAATAGCATTTCTTGATTTTTATCAGGGTGCAAAAAAGTTCTATAAGCCGCTTCTCTGAAAGCAGCGTTAGAAACTTCTGTATTTGAACCAGAAATAAGCGTATCACTTCCATATTTTCCTAAACTGAGAAAATATTGTTACAAAGAAAATTATACGACAACATTATGTTATCTTTGTATATAGTAGTACAATAAATTTTGCAGTAATTTACTTACACAGGTTTTAAATCATCTGGTAAAACATCCAAGTTAATTGGTCTAGGGGCTGTTGCGTTAGTAATGAACTTTTGTCCTACCTGCAAATATGCATATATTTATAATTAACTTTAACCTGAATTTTTTATACATTATTTTTTATTTACTTCATTTCATTTACCTGTAAAATATAATCATTAAGATCAACAACTTTTCTTCTCTGTTCTTCTGGTAAATGAATACCACATTGTTCAAAATCAAATAAAAATAATTTACTGATATAATTATCATTTTCCGTTGTCTTAACAATATCTCCGGTTTTCTGTACTCGAGATAATGCGTTATACAATTCCAAATGAGTATTTAGTCTAAATCAAATTTAAATTATTAATTTGTTTACTAATACCGTAATATAAATTAATTAAATTATAATCATTAATAATACTTAAAACTTTGAGATTACTTTTCAACAACAGTGCTGATTTGTGCATGTGCATCTAAAGCAGCTTTAGAAAAGGCTTTTTGTGGATGAACCAATCTAATAAATTCTGCCAAATCTGCAACTTCACATAACGTATTTGAAAGGTCATCAAATATTTCAACCATTTTTCGTTTTCTGTCATTACTTATAGCTTCTTGAATCAGTGACTCTGATTTTGATAAAGCTCTGTCAGTTAATTCATAAAAGCCTTCAGGATTTTTCAATTCTGGAATTTCAAAAAGACCCTGGAATTAAAAAAAAAATGTATAATATTTAATAATTATTTAATGCGTTATGAGAATTTAAATTGAAATTTACTTACAGTTTCTTTAGAATGATTAAATAATGATTGTTTAATTTGAGATTTTTCATTAAAAACTGTAGCTAAAGGTGACCAAGTTGACAGACTGTGACACTTTTTAATATGCAATGCTAAACGTTTACTCCACGAAAGCATCATTTTCTAAATTATTTGCAATAATTTTATTCGTATTAAAAAGGTATTTCGAAATATTTTCAATATATTTTATGTTTTATGTCATAAAAAGTCTTGAACAGGTTAGAATTAAATTTATGTCAAAAATAAATTAATTTTGAATGATTGTTTTTTTTTTTAATACAATATTTTATAAATTATCTCGGTTTATTAACCGTTTAATTATATGAAATTAGTTAAAATGTTTTATATATTATTCAAAATTAAACATGTCATTTTTAATGTTTTTGTTGTGCACTTGAAAGATTTCAAAACCACGTGGTTGTAGATGGCAGTACTGCAGCAAGGCGCGAATTTTTAAATCTTTCCGCTCACAATTAAAATAACTAATTCTTTATTTTACGACTTAATGTGTGTAGTGAATTTGCAGTAAAAAATTTATGAATTTCTTGGTTTAGTAGAATGTTTATTTGCAAAAAAACTTGTATAATATGATACCAATGAAAATACACAATCATACAAATACTGAATAAATATATTTTCCATTTGTTAATAATATAGTATTTTTATAGAATAATTCGTTGACTTTTGCTCGTATTAAAATATAAACTCAATATATCATTGGCAAAATTCCACTCATCAAAATGAATTCAAGATTATTTTTCCACGTCTGGGTTATTTGTCAGTGGAATTTTGTCAAGCAACTTAAAAACTAATTAAAAATTCTTTTTATTCATTTATTTACTTTTTTTATCATTATTATATGAAGAACGTTATTCGCATAATACCATTAAATTATCTTTTATTCAGTAATAACTCTTCAACGATAAAAGTGCGCTGGTAAACTTGTTTTAATATCATTAACTCTTTCAACATACAGAATATTTAAAAGTGATTTAAATTTCTTTCATTTTCATATGGTCTTTAAATTTCTAATAAGGACACTTTGTCTTGGATACACATTAGATATTATGTTTAAAATAAAAATCAATGGTATTTCTGTACAACGATTCTAACATAAATCTAAACACTTATAATTATTCCGATTAATTAGTATAGCATTAATAATTCAACACTGAAAAAAAGATTTTATCAAATAACAACTTTATAGATAGATAGATATTTATTTACGTTTCAGCTTATGTAGCCAGGAAACGAGACTTGGCCTTACATTATTATATACAAAAAACACTTGCTATACAATACATTACATACTCATTTGAATATAAAACCTATACCTATACCATACAATATATATAATTTACCAAATAACTAAATAACAGTCCAGATCATAATCACAATCACTAAGTCGCCTTTACAACACAAATACATCATATTCTTCGCTAAATTTTACATTGCCTTCTTTTATTTCTTCAACGCCTCTTCAGCTCCCCGTTCTTCCATCCTCTTCCAAACTCCTTCCTTTCCTTCCTGGTTATCCTTTCCTTGCCATCCTGGTTATCCTTTCCTTCCTAATACCTTCCTTCTTTCCACCTCCACCTTCCTCCAAATTTCCATCAACTCTTTTTCCCTTTTCTCACTGATTGATCTCCTTACTTTCTCATGTGCAAAACCTTCCGTTTGTTCAAACCACGTCCTAGTTACCTTGCACTCAACAATAATATGCTCCAGACTTTCTTCTCCTTCCCCACACAATATGCACTTTCTGTCTACTTCTGTCTCCCAGTATCTGTTTGCCCTCTCCTGATTTCCGCATCTTATTCTGGCTTTACTTCGGATCTCCTTTACATTTCTACACTCTCTCATATACGCCGGCATCCCCTCCAACGTTTCTCTTTCATACCTTCTATTATATCTGCTATCCTTTACTTTGCCCCAAGCTTCCTGCTCCTGAATATCTTTACCTCTTTGCTCTATTATTCCCCTAATGTTTTTCTGACTGCTTCTATCCATTTCAAAACCAAGCTTGCTCCATCCCCTTTCTCTCAGAAACTCCTCTCTCTCTTTACTGTACAGATCCGTCCCTTCCGTATCCTGTTTCTCTTTCCAGCATATTTTGACCCATCTCTCATCTTCCATATTCCTTATTCTTTCCTCAAAGTCCAGTGCCCTCATCCCCCATTTCTCTTTCAGCTTGACTATTCCCATTTCTTTCCTCACCAAATAACCCGGTGTGTTGAAGTCCAGTCCTAGTGTCCACCTGTAATATTTGTCCTGAACCCCCTCCAATTCTTTTCTTTCCTTCCAGCCCCACACCTCCGCTCCGTAGCTCATCACACTTTCTAACAGGTACCCTGCCAGCTTCTTCCTCCTTCCTATATCACCACTACATGTTCTCTCACCCAAACCCCATACTTTTTTACATGCGCAGATTCCTTTCCTTTTCAGTTCTTTAATCTGCCTATCATATCCTCCATTTCTCTCGAACGTAAAACCTAGGTATTTGAATTCTTTTACTTCCTCCATCTCTCTTCCTTCCCAATTCCATTTTTCCAACTTTTCTCTACCCCTCCTTCCAAAAACTAAAATCTTTGACTTCTCTACACTCAACGTCAGTTCCCTTTCCTTCAAAAATTTCTTCATCGTATTCATCATGTCCGTTAGTGCCTCTCTATTCTCTGCCAACAGCACCATGTCGTCTGCATACTCCAACGACCATATTCTTTCCTTTCCTATCTTCACTCCCCCTACGCTCCTTTCCTTTAGATCCTTATCCAGCCCAGCAATATATAAACTAAAAAGTGCAGGGCTTAGTAAACAACCTTGCCTCACCCCCTTTTTTATCCAGAAGTCCTCCGTATTCCCTTCATCCGTCCTTACACATGCCTTCGTTTCCTCGTATAGTTCCTTGATTCTTTCTATCAAACCCTTACTAATGCCTGCTTCCTCCATCACTTTCCAAAGCTTTTCCCGATTAACCGTGTCAAACGCGGCCTTCAGGTCTACAAAGAACGCATGCACCTTCCTTCCATCCACCTTCGCCTTCTGTGTCACGTGGCTTAATACATATATGTTATCCATCGTTGATCTATACTTCCTGAACCCAGCCTGGCCTTCCGGGAGGCACTTCTTATCCTCCATTTCCATTTCCAGCTGCCTCCTCAACACTTCTGTATAAATCTTATACGCCGTCGGAAGTAAGGAGATCCCTCTGTAGTTCTTCGGTTCATTTCTGTCCCCCTTCTTGTAAAGCGGCACTATCACCGCCTTTTTCCAATCCTGCGGTATCCCCTCCCCCTTCCATACCTTCCTAACTATTCTTTCTAACCCGTCCTTGGTTACCTCCATCCCATATTTCCAGGCTTCGTTCGTTAACCCATCCTCACCTCCGGCCTTCTTAATTTTCGCCTTCTTTATTGCTGCCTCAATGCTCCCTTCTGTCAACACATCCTCTTCCTTCACTGCTTGTCTTTTTTCTCCCAATACCTTTACCGTTTCTCCATCCAATAAATTCCTGAAGTGCTCCCTCCATTCTTCTCTGGATATATTATTCCTTATCACCGTCCTTTTCTTCCTGTATCTGTTCAGAAACTTCCACACGTCCGATTCCTTCCTAATACTCCGTAACATAGCTTCTTCCTGCTCCCTTTTACTTTTTTCTTTTTCTTTACATATCTTCTTCCATTCCTTTCTTTGTTTTATGTATTCATCTCTTGATCCCCTCCCCTTCCTCCATCCCAAAAAAATCCTTTTTACCTTCCTCTTTCCTCTGGCACATTCACGATCCCACCATCTCCTATATCCAATTTTCTTGTCCCTAATAACTACTACTTTTTTTGTCATATCCTTATGCATTTCCATCTTTAGCTCATTCCATTCCTCTTCTACCCCTTTCTCCTCTTTCCTTTCCTTGTCCCAATCTCGCAATTTGCTTATATACATCTCTCTGTCCTCTTCGTTCCACGTTATGATCTCCTTTTCTCTCGTCCTCTCCGTCCTCCTTTCCACCCACTCTCCTTTCAGTCTGATGCACAACGGGACGTGGTCAGATTCCACCCTATCCATAATCTCCATTTTTTCAACTTCCTCCCATCCTCTCTGATTCACGATGCCATAATCAATTACCGTACATCCCTTCCCACCCACAAAGGTAAATTCCCCTTGTTCGTCTCCTTCCTTAACTCCATTCAAAAGAAACCAGCCTTTGTCCTCTATTATTTCTATCAATTTTTTGCCCTCCTTGCTGCACACTTTGTCTTTACTCTTCCTTTCCCATACTTCCCCATTTCCCTCATATACAAATCTTCCTTCCTTCCCCGTCCTTATGTTAAAATCACCCAAAACGATCACTATTTCTTCAGCCCCTTCCTTCATTTCTTCCAGTTTAAGTATCCCCTCCTTTTTGTCCTCTTGATTATAAATGGCTATCATTTTCAGGTTTCTGTTTTCCCACTTTAGATTTGTAACCACGTGTCCCTTGTCCACTATTTCCGTCCTGTCATCACCTTCCCCAAAGACCTCTTTCTTGATTCCAATTAACATCCCTCCTTTGGCCCTTCCTTTCTTTTTGTCTCTGGTTGCATGAACTGCCTTCCATTCAAATTTACTACTCAGCCTACCTTTTACCCCTTCCCAGTCCTTCTCTTCCAACCATGTTTCTACCAAGCTCACAAATTCCATGTTCTCGATGAACTTCCAGAACTCCATGTCTTTGTTCCCTATTCCTGCGACATTCCAATATAACATTTTTATATTCTCCCTCCTGATGTATCCGTCCTTTGTGTGTCTTCCCTTCCTTTTACTTTTACTTTTTGTGTTTTTTATATTTTTATTTTCCTTTCTATACTCAACCGACCTTTCTAGTGTCTTTTTTGTACCTTCCCATTCCTTGTCCCGTTTCCTAACCTCTAAAAATTCCTACGTCTGGGCTCCCGCCACCTTGCTCCGCCTCCCGATCTTTCACCCTCCTCTGACAAACTCCCCTCTTCACCAGCCTCCTTCAACTTTTCCCAGTTGATCCATCTTCCCTTCTGGAAAACCCTTCCCAGTCCAATTTTCACTTCTTCACCTTGCTCCTTCCTTTCTCTTGCCCACTTCTGAATCTCAATCTGTCTTTGTCTGTCCTCAAAGGACAGATCGTGATCGATGAAGATGGTTGTGTCCTTCAATCTCCCTTTGTTTTGCATCACTGCTCTCTTGTCATTTTCGGACCCCATTCTGGCGACATAAACTCTACCACTTATCCACGCATCATCCACCTTCACCTCCACATTCAACTTCTCGTTCAAGAACTTTTCTATACTCAGCTTCAAATTCTCTTCAGCCAGTTTCCCTGCCCCTCTGATGGAGATGTTATTTTTCTTCTCCTCCCACTCCACCTTTCGCACTACACTTCTTATTCTCCTTACTTCCTCCCCTGACATCATACTAACATCACTATATGCGCTTCTCATGCTTCTGCCTGATCTCATTGTTCCCATTGAAGCCACGCTCCCCAACTCCATTTCTTCTTCTTCCTTCTCTTTGCACCGCTGGAACCATTCCCACATTTTCTCCACTTTTTCTTCTATTCCTTCTATTCTTTCTTCAAACTCCCTCTGTTTTCTTTCAGTGTCTTTCCTTCTCTCTTTTTCTCTGTCCCTATCTTGATCATTCTTTTTCAGATCCCTTCTGCACTTTTTCACCTCCTCCCAGATGTTGTCCACCTTCTGTTCCAACTCACCCTCGTCCTCAAATGACACCTTCTTCGTTAGACTTTTATCCAACGTGGTCTGTATTCCGTCCTTTTTCTCAGCTGCGGCCCTCCTTGGCGGCATCTTGTCAGCCCTAACCTCAAACTCAGCCTTCCAAACTTCTCAGGCCAAATAGCCCGAACTGACTCCTTCGCCGAACAAAAATTTATTTCTTTGTCCACACCACAGACTCCAAAATACACTTTTCGCCCCTTCTAAACACTATATTAAACTTTATTGTTTAATTAAACGCTGAAAATCGCAGACAAAACTTTACACACATGTGTACACGCGGCCCTCTAGTGACCAAGTCCAATTTCTTTAGTATAAATGAAATTATCCTTGTTTAAATATTTGGTGGGCCTGAAAAGGGCCGATATATTTTAGATGCTATACTCCACCGAAGCTTAAGAGGATAAAGTACTCATTCGTTGCTCCAGTATTTCTTGTTCCACTTGATACCAGTGTACAAAAAATTGTCCAATTGTTCTTCCTGCTTTCTTAGTTCCTCTGAATATTGTATTTTTCAGGAACATGTTGAAGACTGTACAGAGTCTCTGTGTTCTCTGACAAAGAATATTGCAGAACTGAGAGCGGTATTGCGATAGCAACGATCCCTAGGTTTGGTTTGGCTCTCAGCTTGAACAGTAACACTTATATACAGTGAACGCGTACCATGGAGAGAGACGAAGGCTCAATCTTTTGGTTCTTACTCGTCACGTATGGGGATCTATTCTTGAAATGTGTCGCAAAGAACTTGCGACACATTGTGGAGAACTTTCAGCTCTCTCTTTCACTTGTTAGTTCGATGAGACAGTAGATCAAAGACGTCGTTCTTGCAACGTCGCATTTGCGACACTTTTCAAGAATATGCCCCATGTTGTTTTAAATTTATGAATTGTATTTTCTAACTTCAATACTTGTTTACTTTATATACATTTATAAATTAAGATTTATATTATTTATTGCAGATTTATTTTGCTATTGGACAACGCGCCATCTCATCCTTCTCTGGAAACATTGAATAATATAGACCCTCAGTCTCAAATAATTTTTCTACCCCCTAATGTTACGTTAGTCATACAACCGAAGGATCAAGGATGCATTTCTTCACTGAAAAGAAAATACAAGACTGCTTTTCTGCGCGAACTTTTGGCCAATGATTCCGAAGATATGGCTAACGTAATTTCTTTTGTGAAGTCTTGGACTTTGTATGATTGTTGCAATCTTGTCTCAGATTGTAGGAGCAATTTGCGTGAAACAACCTTGAGAAATTCATGGAAAAACATTTTACTCAAAAATACATCTACTGAAGAAGTTGAATGTTCATCGTCCTTGTCAGAAATTGTACCATTATTTCTGTGCTTTGTGGCAATAACAAGATAAGTCCATTTTTCAATTTTTCAAGTAATTTCAGTTTAAAATAATTAAAAGTGTATTTGTGCTGTTATTTCTGTAGTCATTTCCCATACAAAAAAAAAAATGTTGTTTCCATATTTGCCTAAGAAAACATATTTTTTGAATATATGGTTCTAAAAAATTTCATATAGCTGAATTAGAAAAAGTCACATTTACTTTATTTCGTCTTGTTATTTCCAAAAAAAGTGCACTTGTCTTGTTATTAACAAAAAATAATAAAATGTTATTTTTTATGTTTTTTACCAATTATTATAGAATTTTTTAAAGAAAATATTCAATAATTTTTAAAATACTTTTAATATGTTGTGACCTGAACGGTCATAGATCCGCGTGTGGGTACGGTAGGGCGCTTGATCGATCGCCAATCGATCAAGTGTGCGAGCCCTTTCCCCTCGCGATCCCTAAAGATGGCGTGTCAAGTTCAAACTTGACACAAAGCGGGCGGAGTCCCGCGCGATTCCCACCTCCGCCTGTCCCTTTCCCGCGCACGTCACTCGCTTGTGCTCCCGCGCGCCGAAAACCACGGTTTCGATACGCTTCCTGCTTTGCCCTAGTTTTATGCTTTTTTTTGTTTCTTTTGTGCTCCCCGTTTTTTTCCCTCCACTCGCGAGTGCACGGTGCGCCGCCCCGCTGTGTCGCCCTTCCACTTTTCCCTGCACGCTTGCCTGCTTGTTTGCCGCACCTGCACCGCACCCGCTTCTTTGCCTGCTGCTTGCTGCACTAAAAGTAAGTTCCCGCTATTGTTTTTTATTATTTTGCAATCACCGCTTTGCCCAATATTGCCCGCCATTATCCGTTCGCGCTCGATTATTTTATAAAGGGATTCGGGCCCTTGTTATTAAATTAACAAATATTCTTGTCCCTGTGGACCTCAGGACCCGCCACAGTGTGACAACGTATGTTATACATATAAGAGCTAAATAACATCTAATTGTCCATCTATTATACGTATAATATATGTATTGTTCTATCAGGGTGTTATATTATTGAATACATTATAAACGATTACATTATTACATAGAAAAATTTTCTCTCGCTGGGAATCGAACACGCACGCTTCCTATCTAACGTATCTTAAACGCAGACATTTAGACCACACGGCTTTTCATCACATTGATGACAAGTGATTTTTTTACCGGATAATAAGGAGATGGTGCGACAGTGTCTGAAAGGCTCTGAACAACTCTGAAATATCCTGAATTCTGGAAAACTATTTTCAAGAAGATTATTTTTTTTACCTGGAAGATATTTTCAAAGCTCTTTAGACTTATTCATACTTTCCGATTTCGAATGATGGAAAATAGTTTTACAGAATTCAGGATATTTCAGTGTTTTTCAGAGCGTTTCAGATATTGTTACACGATCTCCTTATTATCCGGTAAAAGTCACTTGCCACATCAATGTGATGTATAGCCGTGTGGTCTAAATGTCTGCGTTTAAGATACGTTAGATAGGAAGCGTGCGTGTTCGATTCCAAGCGAGAGAAAATTTTTCTATGTAATAATGTAATCGTTTATAATGGATTCAATAATATAACATATTTCTAATAATATTTATGCGATTAAATGCGTTTATAAATTAATAATAAATAAATAAGTGTAAACAATTTTTTATCTGAAACTGTCTAGAAAAGTCTGAAATATTCTGAAATGAGGTAAACCGCTGAACAGTTTGGAATACTTTTTCAGACTTTTTCAGACTTACTTTTCAGACTTTTTCAGAGTTTGTCAGACATTTTCCATACTTTTTCATACTTTGTCAGATTTGTTTTTCAGACTTTTTCAGACTTTATCAGAAAAATTATTTCTACAAGGGCGGCTTTGACAGAGTCTTAAAATACATAAAAAATATGAGAACATCGACGTTAAACATTGATTAAGGTAATTACATTTTAATTATTTTTATTTTTGAGAAATCTGTAATGTCGGTATGCTCGGCTTTGACATCCCCTTAATACCCCAAAGCTAGTAAACTCCCTAAGCCGCAATGTTTAAAACACAAATAGTTCCATAAACTAAATGTCGTTATGAAGTAAAGTCCGTAATAAAAATAATTTATAATATATAAAGTTTCGTAAAGTTGTTTATCTCTGAAAAATAAAGTCATTAACATCCATTGTTTTTAAGAAAGTAAAATTCCTAAAAGGTACCCCAACAGAACACTGATAATCAGCGAACGTTCATTTAAGGTTTGATTTGGTCATATCAGATCTGTGGAACGTTCATTAAAAAGCGTTTTACTTTCAATAAACGTTCACAGAACGTTTTAATATCCGCCTTAAATATAGTTCATTGAATGTCCGTTAAATAGAGATTGAAAGAAGATTTAACGTTCCTTGAACATTCAGAGAACATTAATTAGAATTAGCAAAGATTTTCATTGAACATTCATTAAAACATACTTACATCTTAAATATACATTCACTGAACGTCATTGAATGAAAGTTTCTAATATTTGGAAAAAAAAAAACAAGAAATTATTGTGCTACATTTTTATAATTTATTTTTAAAAAGTGTTATTTATGTGTTATTAAAATTAGTGTGTATCATTAATTATTTATTTTAAATAATACCATATCAATTTAGTGTAATAAATTTTGAACTATAATTGGAATTAGCAGAGACTTTGGTTGAACGTTGTTTGATATAGTATTATTAAAAATAAATTAATGATAATAATTAATAAGACATTAAAATAAATTATTATAACAATTTAGCACAATAATTCCTTCTTTTTTTAACTTAATTCAATATTATTCTAAGTTTTGTACAATTTTTCAGTGAATGAAAATGAACTGTTTCTCAATTGTAATCATTTGTTGTATCAAAAATCAGTTCTTTTTGATTTTTCTAAAAAAAAAAAAAAAAAAAAAAAATCACGTTTCGACCTTACAAAAAGGAGAACAAAGTGGGATCTTTGGGAAGACATTTTTATCCTTATATGAATGAAGTTTCGAACTTCGATTTTCAACGAATTTTAAGGTGTATACATACATAATCATCGTGAATAATTTTTTTCAAATGATCTTTACCTAATAATTTTATAATCATTTTTAAAAATAATCTTCTATTAATGTGTCAAAAATATTTTGATAAAAATCTTTTTTAAAGATTCTTGAATAATCATCATATCTCTAGATTATGAAATTTCGTTGAAAAATTCATGCACATTTGTCCTATGAAAATTTATCCAGGATCGTAAATTTCTTCAAGGTTGCAGAGGAATCTTTTTAGAAATCCTTCACAAAAATTAATTACCATTACTCATCCACTCATTCATAAATTCATTTTGTTTACAAAATCAAATATTGCTTTGGTAACTACGTTTTGTAAATGATTTTTTAATGATTTTCATTAAAGATTATTTAAAATGATCTTCATCGTATCATTTTTAGAAATGAAATTTACAAAGTAAAGTATCATTCGACGTGTCTTACGAAAAACAAGACATTTCAGAATTACTAGAAAAAGATAAAGATTATTACTAAAGTTGTCATCGTTAAACAATAAATTTGTTAATTATGTTAACATTTGAAAATTCTTTAGTGTAGATAGTTCGTACAATGAGAAAAATAATGTCGAAAAAAATTGTTATAATTCCTTGTAGAAGTGTTGTATAACAGGAATTATAAGAATTTTTTTCTACATTATTTTTCACAGTGTAGAAATCATTGTCGAAGATCATTTTTGAAAATGATCAATAACAAACGTTTAAAATTTCACACACATCGCTTATATATCGTTAAAAAGGATCACTTTTTTTATTTCTCATCATTATACCAGGTCATCTTTCTGTTGACCCTTAATTTTATGTAATTCGTTTAGACGAATTTTTAACGCTTAAACATTTCCTATTATTCTTCAACATCCACACGAGTTTAGAGAAGAAAGAAGTAGAGCGATTGATTACGAATGTTTGACGATACTAATTAGCGATCCGTGTCAATCGGTAACATTCCGTTAGGGGCTAGCGACTATGTGCTCGGAGTCACGTAGCCATACGCTTGGATTCCAGTTCACAAGAGAACATAAGCTCACGGCGGATGTGTTGCACGAACTTTATTAAAAGGGAGGCCTGAGTTTGCTTTTATCCGTGCGTGCCTGAGCCCGTGCACGTACGGATAGTTTATGATTCGTAATTACTGGTGCATAAATGCAAAAATAACGCGAGACACATTTCTGAATAATTTATTTATAGATATAGTTGTATATACGTAATACAATGAACGATACTAATGATAGTTTATTGACACGATTGCGTACTTTTTTTTTTTTTTCTTCGCCTGCGATAGAAAAACAACTTTCAACATTCAGCGATACCTTCTTATTTCTACTCTATTATATGCTATTTCAAATACAATGTGATTGTCACCTTGTATTGAAGAAAATATTTTAAGAAAATTAATTTACTTTCCGTACGAGGAGAAAAATAAAAGATAAATTTTCTCATAAATTCTAGCACACCGGACCTATAAGGAGAACTATGTAGAAATGTAGAACAATATTAATATAATATTAATATAAATTTTCATATGATTTTAAAAACTCAAGATCAATGTAAAAATATATTG
>JABFQA010000956.1:0-15895 GCA_022817065.1 Probaryconus sp. ZL-2020 | reverse complement strand
AAATTTACATAAAGTTTCCAACGTTGATTAACAAAGAAATTTCATAATCTCGAAAAATGATCATCAAAAAGTAATCTTTCATGATGAGTTTCTCTAAAAAAATTGCAATAATTATCTTCACTAATGATCTTCACAGACTATCTTCACTAGAGAATCCTTAAAAGCTGTTTTCACTATAAAATCTTGAAAAATGATCTTCACCAAACAATCTGCACAAAAGATCTTCACAAAAATAATCTTGAAAATCTATATTTATCAATTATTTTCACTAGAATGATTTTCATAAATGATCTTCATTAAAGATTCTATAGAGAAATAATTTTGTTTAAAGATCATTTTTCACTTTGGTGATTAACTTTTCTTAATAAATTTTAGTGAAGATCAGTTCTATGGGTTATGAAGATTATGAAGATTCTTTCGTGAAGTTAGTTTTTACAAATTCTCTAGTGAAGATTATTTATAAATAATCTTTAATGAAGATAAATTTGTATTATTGTTCAATAATAATATTTTTTAAAGATAGTTTTTCAAAGATCATTTTTGAATACATTTGACATTATAAAAATTTTAGATTGTAATAAATATGTTAAAAATCAACGTTGAAAATTTTTAATGAATGTCATTTTTAAAATTACTTAGATCAAGATCATTTCTAAATATGTAATCTTTAAAAATGATTAATACTGAAAAATTGCATGCCAAGATTCACTTGTTCAAATTCTTTATAGTAAATCATGTAAAAATAATCTTTAACGAATTTATTTTATTTTTTTATATTTGTTGAAAATTTCCCTGTCCCCAAACAAAATTCCCTGACTTTTCCCGGTTTTCCAGACTTTTCCAGGTAGTGGCCACCCTGTCACATTCCACGTTTTAATTCAACGAACTGCTTTGCAAGATTATTTTTACACGAGTATCATTTGTGTAGTTTCAAATCTTTTTCACTAAGATTCGCAAAGATCTTTTTGTGCACAATTTTTTACATTTAAATTGAAAGCATTCAAATCTGTAAGGATCAGATAATCGATCCTACCTCATATGAAGGAATTTCTATT
Source organism: Probaryconus sp. ZL-2020 (assembly GCA_022817065.1). Taxonomy (NCBI): domain Eukaryota; kingdom Metazoa; phylum Arthropoda; class Insecta; order Hymenoptera; family Scelionidae; genus Probaryconus; species Probaryconus sp. ZL-2020. Next base: position 14,840 of record JABFQA010000956.1, on the reverse strand, counting down.
TATCCATCCAAACTCGACACGTAACTGATGTTAATTTGGAAATAATTGAATCAAGCAGGTCTTTAATAAAACAATCACCAGAAAGAAATCCAGCTGGCAAGTGATACGAAAAACGATGGTCCGTAAAATATTTATAAGAGAAACTATTTATATCAATAACTGACTAGATCTATATTTCGGTGCTTAGAAAGAGAGTGGCAGAAGCAGACGTTTCACCTCTCTGAGTTGAAGAACCATCTCCAGGGACTTAATCGTTCGAGTACCTTTTATGGTTTTCAAGTTCACGTTCTGGGCATCAGAAAAGTCAAAACCTATTTAAACTCGACTTAATCGAAACACAGTAAAATTGTTCGCTGCACTCGTGACTTGGATAAAATTGTCTTCCTTTGCTCAGTAACGCCAACGTTACAGAAGACATTCCAACGTGCTCTAACGCAACCCATTGCCACCATTACTCGACACGAAGGATTTGAAGAATCGTCGAATCAGTCCCAATATCAGCTATCTCGAGTAAAAGAGCATCTTTGTGAATTCTGTTTACATTAACCCCAGCTTTCCAATTTCCAATCAACGTTCCAAGTAGACGTTCAATTTCTCGGAAAATCTTCGGTTGAAGAAGAAAAAAAAAAAGTGCAATGTAATAAATCGCCGAGATTACGCAAAGCGAGTAGTTTTCCAATTTACTAGATTACATAAACGTCTTGTAAAATGAATTCGAGGATCGAATCGCAGCAGGGAATGGCGGCGGGGTGGGAGGAGTAAGGGCCATGCAAGGAAGCAATCCCGAACAGAGAGAAACGATCCAGCGACTATTCGCCGGAGATCCGTAATGCGAAGCGCTTAAAGTTGCGATGGGTCTCCCGGGCATACAACAGAGCAGAAGAAGCTGGGTGGATCGAGTGACTGAATGACTGACTGGCTGACTAGCCGGAACCAAAGGTGCGATGCGACTAAAAGATTGGGAACCTACTCGTCTTCAGAGTCCACCGAGCGCCATCCAAGCACGATCAATACAAGTCGATATAGCTGCACTTATAATTTGTGTTGTTGTTTGTTTATGGCCGGTATTTTAGGAACATAAAGACAATCCTTCAAGAGAGATAAGTTTTATGGAGGTTCAGGAACAAGGAATCAAGAGAAGATATCTGAATTTAAAGGGACATAATTATTTTTGCACCAGCTCCTTTTACGCTTTAAGAAATATATTGTTTTAATCAAAATGTCAAATATTTATTCAACATTGAATTTATCTTGATCTTTTTTCAAGAATAGGATTTTTGTTTTTCGCAAGAAAAATTTTTGCGATAACAAAATTAAAAATCAAAATTGATTTAACATTTTAATAATATACCTTTCTGTTATTTCAAAATGAAATTGTTTCGAACAAATTGGATAATAAGGTTGTGTAAAGAAAGGTGTGAACTTTTTTCATTTTAATCCTCTTTTGACTTTAACCTTCTAAGAGACGGGTCTTAAGGTCTACGAGAGTAATGCACTTAGAAAAATCTTTAGATCAAGCAAAGCAAGAGATAAGGGGAGCTGAAGAAAGCTATATAATGACGAGTTACTTTGTACTTATCGTTGGGATATTGTTAGGGTAATTAAATTTCATTCATTATGATAGATGGTACGGAGGAAACGAGAGCAGCCCTTTAAGAGAACTTAATAGGGAAAGAAAATTGAGTAGACCAAGTCGTAAATGGGAAGATTATATCAGGATAGATCGAAGAAAAACAGGATCTAAAAACGTGACGTGAAATGAAGAAGCAGAATGAAATACATTGTATTTTACTGCAAAAGGGAACATAATGGTCGAAGAAATATAAAATTTTAGATTCTTCTTTCAAAAATGTTCTACTAAAATTTTATATTACATTGAAGTAAGATTATGAAAGAAAAATGAACAAACAGAATTTCGAAACATTGTATTAATTTTTCTAGAAGTGAAACACATTATAATAACAAACTTCTCGAGTTGTTCTGAACACATAATTTCTATTACAAATACGCAGTGATAACCTGTATGATCTTACTACTTTGGCCAGATGAGGTACGACGTTATAAATTTCATAACTACCACTGTTTTGATTTTCTTTGGATATGGCCGTGCCATTTACGCTGAGAACGATATTTTGGTTGCTATAGTTGGATATATAAACATTGCTATATAGGGACCATGATTGTGTTACGTATCTAACATGAGTTTCACAATATTTGTGCACACACACTGCTTGTAACTGTACTGTATATTATTACTCTGATTAATAACATCGTATTATTAGTACCAAATACATCATCCGCTAGTTTAATGTTTCAATAATTTTATTACTTCAAACGCAACAACTGACAACCTAAAAATCTCTTTTAACTTGGCCCCTATTCTCAACTTCCACGTAATTTGCAAACTAGATTTTCCATTTTCCAAATTAAACAAATTTATCATTTCTAATTGTTATTTGCAAATTAAATTCATTCGTATTTCCATAGTACAATTAAAAGGAATTTCGCGAAGAAATGAAATTCAAAGGGGATGAAACGTTCTTTGACGTGGGAGTAAAATTTACGGAGACTGTGACATTCGGAATTCTCCTAACTGCATTAAGCGGTATTTAAGAGTGATGCAGAAAAAAATGCTTTGTTTATCTCTTATACATTCCTGAATTATTGACGAAAAGAAACGGTCGTATATTAAATGCACGTTAAAGCACAAGGCAATGCAATGCGCAAGGCTTGAGGACGCTTTTGAGACAAACCAGTAGTTCACTCTGAGAGCTTGAATTAAGTGTTTGCTCGTCCGACAAGCCCCGCACTGCATATGCAGCTTAAGTAAGTACGCACGTATGCTACCAACGTCCTTGTGAGCCCTCTCAGAATTGAGACCGACGTCAACTTGTCGAATCGAACTTATCCAGAGTATTTGCCTACTTTTCTTCCTCGTTATTACAATTTTAACAATTTTACTTCATTTTTAATTACGATCTCGTATAAATAATTACAGGGAAACTTTGAATCAAATTAAAATCAATAGAATATGATTTAACGCAGTTGTAACGATACATTCATAACCAAAAATATCAAAGTTATTCAAATAAAAGTTTAAGATAATTTTTATACATTATTATTAAAATAATTTATTAGAATGTGCAAATTTTGTGCAATCAATTGAAATTGGATTAATTATAAACAATATGACTGAAATAATATCTGAATTTTCTAAGTAGACTGTACTACCCGACCAATCATCTGTGATCTTTCCCTTGTAGCTTACAATTCTTTATGTATTATTAAAAAACTATATGGTCAATCTTTTTCAGCACTTAGTATGTTTCTGTTTATTATTTAAACTACAACATATCAATTTTTTGTAAACATCCTAAGAGTAGTTTTATTGTTATTGTAAAATAATTAACCTCGCAACAGCTTCCTCCATAAGAACTAATGTTAATTTCTGTATATTTGAAATCAAATATCTTTGCTTCTAGATGGTCAATCCTTTTCAAATTTGTCCAAATTGCAGATGATTATTTATATTTTCATTGTGCAAAATATCAAAAACTTCCTAAGAAATTCAATTTTCGTTATAACTACCTTAAATGGACTCTCTGCGCGGAAGGCTTTGTGTTAAAACCCTAGTAGAAATTTGTCTAGTCAGCGCTAGGCTGGCACTTGTCGGGAACTGGTATGCCACTAGCAGCTATCGACTGGTGGGGCCCTCGTATGGCAGAGCGTTACATTACTAGACAATTTCCACTCGGGAACGTATTAACCTTCAATAATTAGTTATGCTGGTTTAATTTCGGTTGAAATACTATGTAAAATGGCACAAAGTAAATATTTTTTACGAGAAAATATTTATTTGATTGGCGATGTTGATTGTCAAATTGTTGGTAACAAATTACCAAGTGTAAAGCAATCTTTAAAAGTTTTTTTTTTTTAATATGCGTAAACTTAATTATACTGTGCGTGATAGTGCTATACTGGTCGCAAAAGAAGTGTTATTATTTTGGGAAAAAGTTGGAATACCAACGATAAACATATATAAAATTGCTGATAAACTTGAAAAAATCTACAATGAATGGCGTAACTTACAAAAAGGTAAAGGACACAAAATCAATGAAGAGAAAGAGTTACTATTTAGCCAAAATCTTAACACTTTGTTTGATATTGCTGCTTGTACGCAAAAGTTGGAAAAAATTGATGAAAGTAAAATTATATTTTTGGAAAATCAAAGAAAACCAGATCGCATAGGGTTTATTGGTGATGTAGAATCAATATATGACATAGAAATTAATGTAGAAGAAGTTAATCTTATTTTAGAAATGCGCTTGAATAGACAAAGGGAAAGAGAAGAAAGTAACTTAGGTATGGAAATATTAAATTTAATTAGAATTAAGATTATATTTTAAAAAGTAAATATTTGTATATATTTTTTTTTAATTACTCTTACTTTTTAGACAATGTTGTTGAACTAGAACAGAGCACTGATAGCAGTCAGCCTATATCTCAAGGAAGTGATTTTGTATTAGGACCATCGCAACCAAAAAAATCTCGTGGACAAATTAATGTCATCACCGAAAAACTAGTTGCAACGCTAGACAAATGTCAAGTTTCTAGTCGAAATGCAGTGCGTATTATAATTGCGGTGGCAGAATCATGTGGTGTTAATACTGAAAATTTAATAATAAACAAAACCTCGATTCAGAATTATCGACAACAAATTAGAGAAAAACTTTCACAAAAAATAAAAGACTTATTTGATGCATCTTCACTTCGTGCTCCAATAATTCATTGGGATGGGAAAATACTTGAAAACATATTCCAAAACAAAAAAGTAGACCGCTTAGCCATAATTATCTCTGATGGAGATATTGACAAGATTTTATCTATACCTGAACTGGAACATGCAACAGGCAAATCACAATCGGCAGTTATTATTGAGGTAATTAATTCTGTTTTCTAAATTGTTCTTCTACGCAATTTATTGTATGTTTTCAATTTTGATTATTATTTGTCAAATAATTTTCCTTAGCTTGGCATTGTCTACATTTTATATTGGTTTTGCAGGTTCTTCATAATTGGGGACTCTTGGATGCAGTCAAAGCCATTTGCTGTGATACCACCGCTGCAAATCTTGGATCTAGAAATGGCGCTGCAGTACTTTTGGAAAAAATGTTGGATCGAAGTTTAATATCTACCATGCAGGCATCACGTTTACGAGGTTGTATTGAGTGGGGTTTTCGATGCAGTCATGGGACCTTCTTCTGGACCTTCTATTCTTTTATTCAAAAGGTTTCAATCTGCTTGGAGTACGATCGATAAAGAAAATTATAAAATCGGCATTGAAGATGAAAGAGTATCAATAGTGTTGTTAGATAAAGTTGAAGAAATACACGATGTTATTCAACATTTAAATACCCAAGTGCAACCACGCGATGATTATCGTGAACTACTTTCGATTTGTTCAATTTTTATTGGAAAAACACCATGTAATCAAGTAAAGTTTTACAAACCGGGCAGTTTTTCGAGAGCTCGCTGGATGGCAAAAGCTATCTATTGCCTTAAAATATTCTTGTTCCGAGAAGAGTTCCAATTAACTTCATTTGAAAAAAAATCAGTAACAGAAATTTGTATTTTCGTCGTGAATGTGTACATTAAAGCCTGGTTCAACGCTCCTTTGGCAAATGTCTCGCCAAATAATGATTTAAATTTCATTAAAGCATTGTTACATTATCGTAACATAAATTCTGTGATATCGGAAGTAGCGTTAAAAAAATTTGCCAATCACTTGTGGTATTTGAGCGATGAATCTGTAGCGATGTCATTTTTTGACGAAAATATTTCTAAAGATACAATGCAAAAAATGGTTGTAAAAATTAAAAGTCAAGTTGACGTTCAAGAGCATGAAGAAATTCCGAAACGTTTTCAAGTGTCACAAACAGGGTTGGACTTTCTGCTTGATAAAGACATGGACTTCTTTATAAGCTCCAAATCAATGGCCTTTTTTGAACGATTTGGAATTGATCCTTCTTTTTTGGATACCCCCATAACTGAATGGAGTAATAGTGATAAATATAAATTTGGTTTGGAGCTTGTACGAAAACTCAGAGTTGTTAATGACGTGGCCGAACGTGGCATAAAACTAATAACGGAATATAATAACAGATTAACGTGTGATGAAAATCAAAAGCAGTTTTTAATTCAAGTGATAAGCGAATATCAAAAGATGTATCCAAATGCCCAAAAAAGCACATTACAGAAATAGATATTTCATTAAAAACTAAAATTGATTACTGAATAAAGAATTGATTTTTTGATTCCGTTTCATTCATTCCATATATCCTTATAAAGTTTCTTTTCCCTTTTGTCAAGCATTGTACTACTGAACGTTGAATTAAATTAATTACCGATGTTAATATGTTTCTCATGCCAAAATAAACAAAACAGCAGTGATACTGATCAATATCAGAAGTTAAAAAACATTATTGAATATTGAAAAAAAAAACTTATTGAATATTCTGCTAAAAATTAACATTTTATTGAAATTAGTAAAGTTGACAGCATATCAATAGAAATACATGACTGCTGTCAAGTAAAAAAGTGTTATTTTACGTTGTATTTACATAATGTACAGAAAAATGATCAATTTTTGCAAAAATATTGACATTAATATTGACAGCTGTCAAAACACAATTTTTACAGTAGTATTTATGTTCGTATCAGATGAATGACTTAGTTTTTAGATCACGTTGGCATTCAGTAACGTTTAGTACCTCTCAAATAGTTAAAATTCCATCAAAAATAGTAATTTCTAAGGAAAATCGTGTTTATGACAGCTTTATTGACAGTTGGAGGTTGTCAAAATGCATTTTTGGTGGCGGATTCTTGTTCAGCGACTCAAAATACATAAAGAAAATGATTTTACAAACGAAAATGATTAAGATTTATGACAATATTTCTGAAATAATCTAAAAGTGTGTAAAATCCATGTTAAATCCCATTTAACCTTTGACCCTTCTGTGGCACGGATTATTTCACTATGTAAAAGCTCTCGTTTTTTTTTAATTTATTTTTTCAGGATTCTCAAGCGTTTTATGACCGGGAATCGTCAAAATTTCGACTTTCGCAAAATAACGGACACCCTACTGACCACGCGAAACTCTCAAACGTCAAGTTACTCCATATTGACATTATGGGTCTCAAAAGGATACTGCCAGAACCATCAGCTTCTATGTCCGCTTCTGAGCTCTTATTGGCACATTTAATAATTGTGATTCCTGTTTTATCTAACTGGCTAAATATTTTCTTTGTATTGACCAAATGCTCTGTAGCACCTGAGTCTACTATGAATATGGTATACATTTTATCTTTAACGTTTGCCTCGTTTATAATATTCGAATTTACCTTTTTTAAAATATTATTCAAACTGTTACCTTTTTTATCTCCTCGTTGACCATTTGACATGTTGACCTGAGACGATGTGACTGTACTCGTTCTGTTGAATCGTGAATTTTTATTTGACTTGTTGAACTGCTGATTGTTTGTATTTCTGTTGCCTTCAACTGAACCACAATTGTCTCCATCATTACGTTGATATCCCTGTCGTATGAATTTTTTGTTTGTGTTGTTGATATAATTTTTCTTGTAACCAGCTTTGAATTGTTTTTTGTTATTTGCATGATAATATCTATCTTCGTTATATTTATTACCATTTCTTGAATTTTGTTTTCGAATTCTTTGATAACAATTTGCAGCTTTATGATGGGTAAATTCGTTACATTCGTAACATTTTTTTAAACCTGTACCTTTTCTAGGACAATCGTTTTTCACATGTCCTATGTCATCACACTCAAAGCATCGTTCTTTAAGAGACCGACGTGCTTTAGCATATGCTGTCGACACTGTTTTGGGTTTATTGCCTGGGTGTGATTGTACTTGTTTCTGTTTTCTATTAGCTTCCGCTCGTAATATAAATCTCTTCAGTTGATCGTATGACAATGATTGTCCCGTATGACTATTTGTTAGAAAGTCAACTGATTCAATTTCTGGTAAAGCTGGTAAGATGGCTGTATAAAAAGCATCACGCTTTTCTTCCTCTGAAAGTGGCTTTGCGTCAGATAGACTTTCGTAATTCCTTATTATTTCCTCAAATTTGTCCCAAAATTGGGTTGCAGTTTCCTGGCCAATATTATACTTGACGGTATATAATTGTCTACGAACAGTAGCACTGGATATATTATTTTCACATTTCTTAAACTCTTGTAATACATTTAAGATACACATAGGGTCTTGGATAAAGATGACCTTCGAATAATATATTTGATCAATGTGATTTATAATTATATCCTTAACTTTGTATCGATGTTTTTCTTTGAGTTGTTCCGTTATACCTTCAGGATGCTTTATTTTGTTATCGATAACGTATAAAAGTTCTTTTGTTCGTAGTTCAGATTTCAGAAACTCTAAGAAATGTTCATACTTAGTCGATGACGTTAACTTGTAGTCTCTTTTCGTTCCGTCTTTGCCTGACAATTCTATCTTAATAGCATCTGTCAATTGATTCACAAAAAGTCTTGAAGTGTTAGGATTTTGTTTTGAATCATCATTAGGGCCAGAAACTCTAACATTAGCTTCTTGTCTAGTTTCGTTGTTCGTTATATTCTGACTTGCACTTGGCAAATTCAAAACATCGTTCACTTTGAGAATCGATGATGTCGTGGATGGTACAGAAGGATTAGATGAACCACAAGATCCGGAACCTTCAGCAGCTACATCAGGAACTGATCCATTGCTTTTTCCAACAATATCCCTGGTTTTATCGTTTTCTCTATCCTTCTCCATACGCTTAATCCATTTTTTATAATCATTTTGCATTCTTGAATGCATTTCCAAAGTCGTCTGTAATGTTTCTTGAATCAATTTATATGATATTGTCTCATTCGAAGTAGCAATATTTGTTTCCTTTTCCTTATTCGTTTGTGACTCTTGAGTCATCGTTATTATGTCCTCGTCTCTGGGATTATTACCTGTAAAAACAGATATTTTATCAGCAAAAAGCTATTTGATAATATAAATTCGTTCTTTCATATAAAATGATCGTTAAATATTCTAAAGGCCTTTACTTATCGTTACCGGACGATAAGTAAAATTTATTTATTTTTTTTTTAATTTAATATTCATAATTCAATTTAACTCTACCTGTTTGTTTTTTGTTTGATTCATCGTTGTTTATATTAATTTCTTCATTAATCATTTCATCGTTTGAAACCTGATTAATACTTGTAGGATCATCGTCATTATCTTCGTTGTTTAAAATGGAAACATTTATCTCATTCTGGTTGTTCCCATTTGCTAATAAATCCTTTTCTTCATCGTCTTTTCCTTGTTTGTTTGTAAGATTTGTAATTTCCATTACCAAATCCTCCCAAATTTCCTTTAAGGAGTTTTTACCTGTTAAAATAATATTGTCAATAATCTAACAAAATAGGTAAATATAAACTATAATCAAATACTGAACAACCAAAATGTCTATAAATTCCAGGTTGCTAATAATGAGACCTTGTCATAAGACTGTCCCTGTTGAACACAAACAGAAACAATCTACGACAGAATTATTCCTCCATACAAATTACGAACTTGTACTTCTGAAATAACTCTAACAATCCATGCCCTTTTATGTTGAACACAATCATAAACGACCCGAACAGTTCATAAAAAATTATAACTTATGCCTAAATGTAGGTAAAAATTCAAATAATCCCTCGTTTAATTAATTATAAATATTCAATCATGATTAAATAATTGCGCATAAAATATAAAGAATAAAGCTTTTCAAGTAAATATTCAATGAACAAAGGAAAATTTGTTCAAAACAACTTTTTATCATAAATACATGTATTTACTTATGTTTATTTCTATATTTAGAAACACTCAATTCCAAAACAATTTTTGTTTTTGTTAAATATTTGTACATACAATTTTTCGTTTCATTTAAAATATAATTGATCAATTATTCGTTAATATTAATTAAAATCATTAATTAGTTTTCGTAACAATTATAATATATATAAATATATACCTAGGCTTATTTTTTCTCCAGACGAAGCCATAAAATGAAACATGTCGTCTTTGATGTTCATAAAGAACGTGATGCCTTGTATGTCTTCCAGGCCCAATGCAATTCTGCATCTATCCAACACCTTCCCAATAGCTGGTCCATTAGTATCATCAGCCTTGATAGACATCTTTATCAAAAGAAAAACTTTCAAGAATGTAGCTTCGAAGAAAAACAAAAGGCACGTGTTCAGACTTGTTCTCTTGTTAAGAAAATGGCGTCGCCAACTTGAATCGACAAGTTCTAGCCTCTTCGATTCCAAAACTTCCACACACTCAGAAAAATATACGCGACTTAAACTTTTTCGACTTTTAAATATACGCGCAGTTAAAACGTGTAGGGCCCATAACCTATTGACATTATGGGTGAAAATAACTGAAAGGTTTAGCAGAGAATAAATGCTTTATTTAAATAGTTTATAACCACGTTGCGTAGCTTATCGTACAACTACTCGTTCTATAATGAAAAACGTAGCACACGCACATGCGTACCATGCCGCTTCACTAGCAGCGCTCATATCGACCGAGATCGCAACATCTCACATTTATTGAGAATACTAATACTCCCTCCCGAGGTCGAGATACAAATAATTATAAGTATTAGCGAAACACTCGCAACAATATTTTTTTTTAAATAAACAATACATGTCATAAATTAACAATCAATTATAATTTTAACAGACGATGTTTCAAATTACTAAAATTTAACTTTAAAATAAAATAACTAAATGATTATATGATTATTTCTGTTTTTCGTAATCCTCTGATCCATCACAAATGTATTCAAAATACGTGCTTAATATTGTATTTTGCCAATTTTATCATCAAGCCAATCGTTGATCCATAATAGTATTAATTTCTGATTACCAGATAAAATTAATCTGAAAAATACAAAAGAATTAATATGAATATAAATATTTGCTGTAAATATAAAGATGTATTATCGAAACGTATTGTTTGACTCGTTTGTTATCAGAATCATAGTAGACTAGTTCACACTGTTTAGTATTTTATCTCGCATCGTCTTGTGAACATCCAGACTTAATGACTTAGTCATTATGTCCGCTAGCTGGAATTTGGTAGAAATCCATCGTATTATGATTCGGTCCTGTTTTACGCATTCTTTCACATAATGCTCGTGCACCTCCGTCATATGCTTCAGCTTATTGCTCCCATTTGTCTCAGCACAAAATTGAGCTGCCCGATTGTCGCATCTAAGTGTTGCTGGTAATAATTTTTTTGTCCAAAATTCTCGATATTAATTTTTCAAGTGCTACTAATTCCTGACACGCCAAACTCATGGCGACATATTCAGCCTGGCATGTGGACAATGATACATAATTTGTTTACTGGTCTTCCAGGATATAGTATCACCAAAGAGTTGTATGATATAGCCACATGTTGAGACTGATCCTGCACAGTCTGCGAAACTGGCGTCAGACTAAGCCAGCAAGCCATCATTCAAACCTGTGTATTGAAGTCCTAGCGATTTCGTACCTTTAATGTATCGGAAAACTCGCTTAATCATATTCCATTCCCATACCGTAGGATTGACCTGATGCCTGCTCAACACATTCACTGCATAGGCAATGTCTGGCCTCGTTGCCCCAGCTAAATATAATAAGCTTCCAACGGCTTCTCTAAATGGAAAGTTGACAGCACTTACTGTTTTTCTATCTGTTTTCTCGTTCGTGTCATCTTCTCTAGATCTTCTCTCTCGATTAGCTACCTGACGAGTTACCATGGGTGTACCTTGAGGGTATTCCTTATCAAAGTTAAATTTCTTCAGTATTTTATCGATATAATCTTCTTGTGTGATGATCATTATTCTTTTGTCCTTGTTTCTTTTGATTTTCATTCCAAGGAAATTTGTTGGTTCCCCCATATCAGTCATCTCAAAAGATCTCATTAGCTTCATTTTTGTTTCGATTAGTAATTCTTCGTTACTGCTGGCTAACAACATATAATCGACGTACAAGAGGAGAATTAAAATATGATTATCAGATGTTTTGGAAAACAAACATGGATCATGATCATCGCTTATTAATCCAAAGGAGTTGGCAACCTCAGTGAATTTCAAATTCCATCTTTTTGAGCTTATTTTGAGTTTTTAATTTGTAGACTTTTGTTTTCCTTTCCTTTATTGACATATCAACACCATCAGGTATTTCCATGTATCTTCTTTAATATCGCTATTCAAAAATGCCGTTTTAACATCCAACTGGCGTGCTTTCAACCCATAATTATTTATAATACACAAAGTAGCTCTTACTAGAGGTAGACGTGAAACTGGAGTATAGGTTTCCTTTAAGTTATATTGGTTCTTATCCTTAAAGCCTCTAATCACCAACCTGGCTTTATATCGTATTTTACTATTTTGCTCTTCTTTCTTTTTAAAAACCCACCGAGAGTCAATGATGTTTGGTTTTCGTTGATTAGGTTTGTTCACAGGACGATTAACTAATGACCAAACTTGATTTTCAATCATAGATTCTAATTCGTTGTTTATAGCTTTGGTCCATTCAATTTTCTCCATCGAATTCATAGCCTCATCATACGATGTTGGATCTTGATTAATGTTAGCAAAGAAACTATATACAATTTCGTCCTTTTGAATGCTTCTCAGTTCATTCGATTCATTTTCTATCGCTGGAAATTCAAAGGTATTTGTATCCATTGATAAATTTGTCATATGTACAAAGCTAGTGTCTAGTATTTTTTGATCTTGACTTGTTTTTTCTTTTTCCAAGACTTCCGTATAGTCTTCATTTCTCTTTTGCCTTTTATCATTATTTTCTGTGTCCTTTTCATCTGTGTTTATAAATCTTTTTCGTGGTCGTCCTCTTTTTCGTTTTGTCTCTCCCTCCGTTTTTAATAACTCTTCATTATTTTCTTTTTCAGCTTCTGTTTCTACATTTTCTTTAAAACTTATGAACCAATCTTCTATTTTCTCATTTTCAATCGGTTGTGTCCAGTTCAGTATAGCGTCTCTTTTATATTTATTTCCATATACGAGCTTTTCGTTAAAGCGAACGTTCCTAGACTCGTAGAACTTGCCAGTATCTGGGTTTAGGAACAGATATCCAGATTGAGAGTATCCAACCAAGATTCCTCTCACAGCTCGTAATCCAAATTTGGAGTCTGGTTTTCTGTTGACTGACCAGTATGCTAGGCATCCAAATCTTTTGATTTGACCCATGTCACAACTTGCATTGGGTGCAAACCTTGTCAAAGGAATTTCATTATCTATTGACTTGTGTTGAGTCCTGTTATAAACAAATACTGCTGCTCCAAGTGCCAAATCCCACATGTTCAGTGGTAACTTAGAGTCGAAAATGAAAGCTCGTATTTTAGATTGCACTGTTTGATTGAATCGTTCCGCAACACCATTGTGCTGCGGTGTATCAGGACAAGCCAACTGTAATTCTATGCCTTCCTTTAATAAAACTTCATTAGTATGTCAACCGGTGTATTCGGTTCCTTGATCTGTGCGTAAATAGCATACTTTTTCATTATGCCCTAGAATATTTCTTGCACTTTTGAGAAATCTCTCCAAACAGTAACCTGTTTCATCTTTACCTTTCATAGCATAGGCTTAAGCTAGTCTCGAGTAGTCGTCAATAAATACAGATATGTATGTATATCTATGTGGATGTGTCGGAGGAGAAATTTTGCCCATGACGTCCGAATGTACAATTTGTAGAGGTCTAATAGCTCTCGTTCTTTCCTTTTTGTAGGGTAGTTTTTTCATTTTGGTCAAGGCGCAAACTTCACAATCCTGAATAATATCATCAAAATTGACGTCCCGTAACTCTTTGTTGTCTGTCCATAAATTCTGTAATTTTTTTAAATATGACACGGAAGCATGTCCCATGCGCACATGCCATAGCATTGCTTTATTATTTCTAATGAACTCGTTATAATTTCTAGTAAAAGGTGATTCACTTTCTTGAATTTCTACTTCAGGTAGATTATCCACATTCGTGATTTTCCTATCTATAATTGTGCTATCGAAATTTGAACTCGTCGAGCTGTCTATAATTTGGTTGCAATCAGTAGTTTTATACATGTTTTCTAATCGTTTATAATTATCTGATTGTTTATCCAAAATTATTTGTTTATTATCTTGTTTCGTTTTATCATTATTGTTAACTTTCTCTTTGTTTAACTCAACGTTTTCTGTCTCTTCATTTGGCTCCTTGTTATTAATGTTTTCTTTTACTTTTTCATTAGTTATAGTTGTCTGTACTTCTTTTATTGTTTCGTTGTTCATGGTGTTCGTTATTGTTCTTACGGATTTTGTCAAATCATCGAAATCACTTGTTAAAGAAGAAAGACCAAGACTCAAACCCATTGCTGAATTTGCATTACCATTATTGTTTGGCTTATTAATTTCAAATTCTATTATCCAATACGGACTGCTATAGACACCAGAGACGAAAATTTCATTCGTATTAGAATCATAAATTTTTATTTTTCTATCATCCATTTTTATCGTCCAACCTTCTTCTGCAAATCTTCTAAGTGATAATAAATTATCAGACAAAGATTTAGAGCAGATTACATTGTCTAATTTAAATGTTCTTTTGTCGTTAGTGTTTGTTCTCAAAAGGATACTGCCAGAACCATCAGCTTCTATGTCCGCTTCTGAGCTCTTATTGGCACATTTAATAATTGTGATTCCTGTTTTATCTAACTGGCTAAATATTTTCTTTGTATTGACCAAATGC